>BMAO01021357.1:0-101655 GCA_019973975.1 Trichonephila clavata
AGTCGTCCTTTTCTTGGGATATCCTTAATTTTGCTGTGATAGTATCGGTAATTATCATTATAGGATACCTGCTCAATGCATCAACATGTCGCATCTTTTGTCCTGCTCTATGTTCTATTTCGTATTCGAATTCCTCTAAGAGGAAGGCCCATCTTGCGATACGTGTAACCAGGTCTTTTTTGCTCATCGTCATCTGAAAAAGCGGAGCAGTCTGTCAACAATCTTGAACTTATTGCCGAATAGGTAGACCCTAAACTTCTTGAGGGCTTGCACAATGGCTAAGACCTCCAGCTCATAACTACTGTATTTTTCTTCGGCTGGGCTAGTCTTTCGGGACATATAATAGACAGGATGCAACATTCCGTCATCAGCTTCTTGAAGTAGTACGGCACGTAGCCGTATTTACTCGCATCAGTGTGCAACTCAGTTCTTGTACCTTGCCTGAATATCCTTAGGACAGGCTTTCAGACAGCGTCTCTTTAAGTCTCTCAAAAGCTTCTTTCTGTACGGCTTCAAACGTAAACGGATGATCTTTTCTAAGTAGATCACTCAATGTTTGGCGATACCGGCATATCCTGGGATGAATTTCCGGAGTAACTAGTTAAACCCAAAAAACTTTGTACTTGTTTAACTGTCTTAGGAGTAGGGTAATTCTTAACTGCTTGAGTCTTCGGAATCTGAAGGTCGTATGGTTCCTTCCTTCACAACGTACCCAAGAAACTCAACTTCTTTTTTCAGGAACTGACACTTTTTAAACTTGAATTCAAGTCCATATTTCACTGCCAAATCAAATACTTTCTTTAGCTTTCTAAGACCGTCTGCTTCATCCAAAGAAGGTATTATTAGGTCATCCATATAAGTTATTACTGTACCTTCACTTATTAGTTGTCTATAAATGCTATTTACATATCTCTGGAAAACTCCTGGGCTTGTACTTAGGCCAAACGGGACTTTATTAAATTCGTACTGCCCATCAGGTACAATGAAAGATGTATATTTTTGCTGTCTTCGTCAACATTTACGTGGAAAAAGCCATTCTTCAGATCAAGGGTTGTGAATACTCGAGCCTCTTGAAGTCTATCTAGTACATCCTCGATTAAAGGAAGTGGAAATCTATCCTTTACCAGCTTCCGGTTCAACTGTCGATAGTCCACACAGAGTCTTGTTGAGTGGTCTTTCTTCTTTACTAAAACTATCGGACTAGCATAATCCGACGAACTAGGGCGAATGATTCCATCTCTGATCCATTCGTCGATTTGTTTATTGACCTCTTGTCGTTCTGGAAACGAGAGTCTTCTAGCTCTTTGATAAACTGGTATTTCGTCTTCAAGGATGATCTTCATTGATACATCCGTAGATTCCGTCTTCTTTGGTTGATACGAAGACACCATGTCTTCAACGCGACAGGCAATTTCAGCATTCTGAATGTGTCGCAGGTCTAACTCGTCTTGCTCTTCTTTCTTCGAAATGTTGAAAATCCAATCTGGAGATTCTGGTTTCACCTTTTCTTCATGAAAAGGACAGGGAGCATGGGCGAGGAATGCTGACCCAATGATTGCCTCAAACTTAAGAGCTGCGCTGGGGACAACTTGAAAGTCTAGACGGCAAACGTGTCCGTCTATCTCCGCAACATGTCTGAAGGATCCAAGTGTTTTAACTTGTCCCTGACCAAGTCCGGTCAGGACCGTTGATTCTCTCCAAAGTTTAGTTTTTAGATTCATCCTCTTGTAGACGTCAAAACGTATGAGGTTGCGTACACTGCCTGTATCCAATAAGGCTGTGACGACAAAATCTCCTATCTTGACCTGTCTTGTAAACTTCTGCAAATCTACATCTGGATATTCTATTGCTTCTTCTGGTACTTCATTGACGATGTGAACAGGATGCGTGTCAGAGTGCGTGTTGATCTCATTCCCTTGACTTCTTCTTAATTCGGGACATGCATTTCTTAGGTGGTCAGGAGAATCGCACTCATAGCAACGAAAATTCTTCTGTCCAGAAGTCTTGCTTTGGGCTGGCATGGAACCTCTGCCTCCCGGTTCAGTCTTTGTTTGACGTTTATCGTAGAATCTCGTGTGATTCTCTGTAGATCTACCATGGTTGTCATTATATTTTCCACGGTTGTCTCTAAACCTTGCATGGTTGTCGCTAAGTTTTCTGCGATTATCTTGGAACCTTGATTTGTCGTTATGACTGGGACGACTCTCATTCTGTTTTCTACCGTGGTGGTTATTTCTTAAGCTATCTTTTAAGCTTTCAAATTCGTCGAATTTATTGGCGAGTTCTTCAGGCTGTTTCAATTCGAGCCACTCTCCAAAAAAATGATCTTTAATATCCTCAGGAGCTTTTGCCTTTATTCGCTCAGCAATAAGTAGGTTTACTAAGCCTTCAAAAGTGGTTATCTCTAGAGTAGAAATCCATTCCCTAAAGTAGCAACTTAATTCGTGGGCGAAACTACGCCAAGTCTTTTCAGGGTCCTTTTGATGTCTGTAAAATAGAGTTTTAAGTTTTTTCTGCAGACAACTTGTACTTTTTCAAAACCAGCTCCTTAACATAGTCGTAGTTATTCGCGTTTTCAGCTGTCTCCCTCGCCAACATGTTAGAGATCTCTGGAGGCATCACATGGAGTAGGTAAACTACCCATTCTTCTCTTGGTACTCTGGCCATCTCAGCTCGCCTCTCAAAGTTGACGAGAAAAAGACTCATCTCATCTTTCTTCTCATCAAACTTAGGCGTGATTTGTGCCAAAGGGATCTTATGATGAACCTCCTCAGTTCTTCCAGGGGGCGTCGTGGCTGCTGGGGCTGCCTGCAATTCTAAACGTCGGATCTCTAAACGTTGTAATTCAATTTGCCGCTGCTCAGCCTCAGCTTCACGTTCAAGTCGTCGCTGCTCAGCTTCACGTTCAAGTCGTTGCTGCTCAGCTTCACGTTCAAGTCGTTGCTGCTCAGCTTCACGTTCAAGTCGTTGCTGCTCAGCTTCACGTTCAAGTCGTTGCCGCTCAGCTTCATGTTCAAGTTGCTGACGCTCAGCTTCTGCTTCTTCAAGTCTTTCTCCGATTATTCTATCCAACATAATTCGGACTGCCTCTTCGTTAAAATTCTTACTTTCAAGAATTATGTGCTTAATGTCGGGAACTCTGCTGTTCGGTGGAACATTTTCACCGAGTTCTTCACAGACGTTCACCAGATCCGCCTTTTTACCTTTCGCTAAAAATGCCATTACGAAAGAGTTCGGTACTTAATGAGGCACTAGTAATAATTAGCTTCTAAAAATTATCAATACTGACTTTTATAATTGGAAAAAACAAAAAGAAATCCAATACTAACATTCAAAGACACTACCTTTATATTGAAAAATAATATCTACCATAACAAACAAGAACTATGCACTGTTATGCACACCACTGGTGTTTATAATCTTTTTAATTACACCCTAACAACTTTTAAGATTTAAAAAAAAACAAGGTTAAATTTAGACCGCGCGTTAGGCAATGACTTCATGCACAAGTCAGTGAATTTTATCCTTTCAAACACAATTAGAATTTATATGGCTCATACCTCGTTAAAGAGATAATAATCACAAATATGTTATACGTAATATGATTATGTTCACTTTTCAACAATATGCACGTGCAATGTAGTACCAACACAATAGTCACAATGCTTACCTAGTACTGCACTATCAAACAGTGTGGATCACAAGATTTACTCAACTCTGGTACTATACCAACAGCTAACACTTACTATAAAGATTTTTCATTCTTATTTGACAAGATAAATCATAATTTATTCATAAACACTATTTTTAAATCACAACTGTGGACCTAGTTTCGGTTTTAAAAAAAAGAAAATCTACTTTCGTTTTCGAAAGAAATAAAATCTACTTTCGTTTTTTAAAAGAAAGAAAATGTACCTTTTTCTGTTATCAAATAACCTGAAATTAGCATTCTAAGCATTTCTTAACACACACAATGATTAAGAATAACTGAACTCACTTGAAAAGGAATTAAATCCTATTAGCACAAAACATTACACAGTACTGTAATACTTTAAAAAAAACCCAAAAATATCAATAAAATTACTAAATCTATACTAAAATTGATCAAATTCAACCGAAACTTGCATGAAAAGAATTATATCATATTATCACAAAATATATAACATAATGTAATACTTTCAAAAACATCAATACTATTACCAAATCTATTCTAAAATTGATCAAATAAAAATATCAATAATCGAACAACAATACTGATCAAGTTAACGATTTGAAATTATTCACTTTTCACAACTAAAAAAGCATAGCACCATAAATCAAAATTTGGTGAAAATCAAAACAGTACTTATCTTGACTCTTCAGGTAGTCCACTCTTGAAATATACACCGGACACTGGTGAAAACGAAACACGAGATTGTCACTGACGAAACACGAGACTGTCACTGACGCAATACAGCAAGATCACTGAACTTTTTGAGTCCACTAGGCAGGACTATAGATGAACACACCCAAAAGCGAAACGGTGCCGGACAAAAAACCAGACGAGGAAACTGCAGGGCCGGAGCGAGAATGAAGCCCGAAACGAAACTGGAATCCGGAACACTGGAACCCGAACGAAACTGGAATCCGCAACACTGGAGCCCGGAACACAACTGGAATCCGCAAAACTGGAGCCCGGAACACAACTGGAATCCACAAAACTGGAGCCCGGAACAATACTGGAATCCGCAAAACTGGAGCCCGGAACAAAATCGTAACGGCTTCCTAAAAGCCGAGAGACAGTTGGCTGTTTTTTGAGCCGACAAACTAATCTGCGGGGATTTCCCTAAAATTCAATCCCGGCCGAGCCCCCAATCTGTGAGAGTTCATGAGAAATAACTTCTCAAAATGTTTAACAAAAACATTTTATTCGGTTTTAACATCTAGGGGACAATTTGCATTCATTTAAAGAGCTAAACAACACAGCCGTCGGCTACATGCCGTGAGCCAGAACACAGACTGACTAAACTATTTCATTTCGAAATCATACAATTGCATAATAAAAAAAAAGACAGCCAATCAGCGGCTCGCACTACAGGCGCTTCGAACGGATATGAAAAAATAAATAATCCTTGAATAAAAAGAAAAGCTTGAGTGTGAATCATTTCGGCCGGCGGGAAAGAAGAAAAAGAGTGATACTTCCTTTCCTTCTTCAAATCCCACATATATATACTGAGATGGGCAGAGTAGGCCTTGACCCTCATGGGCTCTTGTGTGACTGAATTTAGTTTAGTTATATATATATATATATATATAATTTGATTGAAATTGCAATCGTGATTCCTAAGGCCAGGAGTTTGCTACAGTACTACTGTGGTTAATATATACTTTTTACTGTCTTGACTAGTTCTTGGGTTTATAACTATTTTGTGTATATTTATGAATTATATATATATATACGAGGGTTGGGGCAAACGTCATGACAATTGTTTGTTTGTTTCCTTGAATATACCCTTCCGGTTGGGAAATGTGACAGACGGAAGGACAAGGTTTTAACTACATGTGTGGACAATGAACAGCACTGAAATATCGTAACACAATTTATTACGGTAGTGTACAATGCAATATAGCCTTCACGGTGCAAAAGAATGACAACACAGTACACATAAAGTTGACATGACAAACATGGGCTCAATGTAGTCCCTTGCTACTGTCACCAAACACTGCCAACGATATGGGAGGCGCTGAATACCATCAGCCTCAGCATCTGTCGCACTATGTGTGAATCGAGTCACCTGTGGGCGAACAGCATTAGTAATGTTCTATCGTGTTGCAAACCGTCTACCACGTATTGGTTCCTGAATCTTGGGAATGAGATCAAAGTCACAGGGGCGAAATGTCGGGAGAGTACGGTGGGGTGCTCCAATTCTTCCCATCTCCAACGTCGGAGTAGCTGCCGTACACATTCTGCTTTATATGGTCTTGCATTGTCGTGCAGGATTATTGCACTGTTCACAAGATTCGGATGTTTATCCCGAACGCCACGTTGCACAGTGGTCAGTTTTCCCGATCTGGCGCACGGAAATTGTTTTACGGATTTGAAGTCTTCATAATAATATCTAATGACCAAAAATCGTAGTAATTAATGTAAATTGGTTATTCTCTTTTGTTTTTTACCAAGAAATAAGGTTAATAGGATCTTAACTAATTTATGTCAAGTTTGAATTTGATCAAGAATAAATGATTGCTGAGATGGGAACTAGTTTTTAAACAAGGATCTAAGGATATTAACAGAAGCAGTAATTTGATACATGGGAGAATATATACAAGAAAAAGAGTGGCATGTTAAAAAAATTAAATTTTAACATATTAAACAAATACAATTAAATATAACAATGTACATATACAATAAAGGTTAATACGTAGTGTTTATAAGGACTCGACACCCTTTAAGCATTTTTTCTTATTTATGTATTTTAAATTATATTTTAGCATTTCTTATCCGTTTCTATTTAAGAAAATGACACGAGATAAAATTTTGCACATATTATTCACAAAATTTTACAAATTTAATTTTTAGCGCTTTTTTCACGTAGTGGAATAAAAGCGCTATTAGGACCCAAATTTCGTATTTGTCTTCGTTCCATATTTTGTCGTACCTTTTTCTCAGCCAATAAGCAACCAATTGACCTCGGGTTTTCGGCATTTGGTCACATTTGTGCCCTAGATGTGCCGAATCATATTTAAATTTTCCCATAGTTTTCCTCCCGAATTTTCCTACAAATTTTCCTGAATTTCGCTAGTTTATAACAAAAATTTCTCAAATTTTACCTAGTAAATTTATTGTTTGCAATTTTTCATAGTGTTGATACAGATTTGTGTCATTATTTCCTTTCAGCTCAATAGTAGTACATTTAGAGGAGTGGTACAGTACACACACACACACTACTTTCTGTTAGTAAAAAGTTCATTAGTTGCATTATTGTAAAATACAACATGTGAAAAACGCGCTAAAATTACTTGGCCATGCCAATAATTGATATCTTGTTTTAAAAAAATTTTTAATTTTTTAAAATTTATTCTTTTTGTGTTAATTTTTTGTAATATTTCTAAGGATGTTTTAAACACCTTTACGAGTCGCTTTTGCAAAATCTTAATTAATTTTGGAGAAAAAAAATAAGAAAATGATAAAAATGCTAAAATTCAACCAAAAGCGTAATATCTCCCCCATTTAAAGTTTTTTGCTTCACATAATATCGAAATATTATATTTTTATGGGGAAAAATGATGGAAGAACTGAAATTATGAAATTATTACCCTGGAGAACCTTTAGATGTCTACCATGCATCAGCTTTAAATCTCGCCTTCAGTGATATAATGCTATTTGGGTATCAAAAAGTTTTAAAACATCTTCCTGAGCTTTGGCTAATCTGCATAAGGTGTGGAAAACAAGCGCTTGCATTGGAACCTCTGCTGATATTTCATCAAGGACGATACCAGGAAGATAACAGTTAATTTTAGACTCTATAAGCTTATTATAGTTCGGGTAAATATCAGCGTGGAACTCTTTGCTATTTCCTTTTATTCTATTATATTGGCCTTTTGATATTTTGGTGTCGACATAAAGAGCCAAGGCTTGACCAGGAGTCATTTTTTTCACCGATTCTGGCATTTCTTCAGGCGAGTAGCACGTCTAGGTGAGCAAGTAGTCACTTTTTTCAAAATTAATGCAGCATCTCTTTCTCCAGCTGCTTGCATTGACATTCTTGTTGCAAATGCTAGTTCTTGCTTGTTTGCTGAAGCAAGAAGAGGACATACTCTTTCCCTCTTTGCCGTGGCTTTGCATTCTCCGAATGATTTTGAGGGTCGACTTGGAGTTGATTTGGATGGTATAAATCTTACTCCCCCCGACAACCTTAGCATCATTCAACTTCGAGACGAACTTTTCCTTTCTACGGCACCTCGTTCATTTTCCCTCACAAAGGAGCAAAAATTTTTAACAATTTTTCTTAATTAAAATTGCAGCTGGTCCTCATATTTATCAAAGCCCGTTGTAGTCCTAACCAAACTCAAAACAGTAGTAGTTTTGAGCTTGAGATCTTGCTCTTTCTTCCACACATCGAATAAGGCACGCCGAGTAATACCATCGGCCAACGCTGAAAAAAATTCATAACTATGGGAGCTGCAGGAAGTAGCAGCTAAATTTGGTATTAAATTAAATATCTATATCTAAATCGAACTTGAACCTAATTTGAAAGTCAAATCAAGAAATTACTTATCCATGGCATGTATTTTCAAAAAATCCTGCTAAAATCTGTAAAATCTTTTTCTGACGAAACGATTGAGCTTCCGACTGGAAAATGAGGCTCGTAAGTGTTTCTTGTAGAAAGAACAAACCCGATATATACTGATGGTTGTTGAAAACTTCCATTCACGTACTGACAAAAAATGTTTACCACATGGCTAGGGAACTGAAGAGGACCATAAATTGTGGGTTGTTTTTTATTTTCGTGCAATTTCATTTTTAGGATTTCCGTGCGCCAGATCGGAAAAACTGACCACTGTGCGTCGTACCTGTCGCACCAGGAAGTCCTTGTAGTACTGAGCGGTTAACGTTCTGCCATGAGGAACAAACAATGACTTCCTTAACGTCATACGTGACGATGATCATCAATTTGACTGGGCAAGAATTTTGACGGACCTTCTGTGTGTTTCCTTGGTGATCCAGCATGCCACCACTCCGCGGACTGACGTTTCAGTTCTGGTTCGTATGCTCTGGCTCGTATGCTCTGGCTTAGAATTCATCGATGGCGATTATTCGTGACAAGAACTGATCGCTGTCCCATTGTTAGCGTACAAAGTGGTCGGAGCATATTGCAAAGCGCAACCACCTTTTAACTTCCTTCAGTGCATGCGGTACCCACCACGCTGCGATTTTGCGTAGGTGTAGCTCATTACGCACTATCCTGTGACGGTCCGTTTCTCGATGCCACTTGCCCTGTGTAACTCCAGTAGCGTCCATCGTCTGTCTTCATCCATGAGCTGCTTGATGACAGCAGGTGCCAAGTCAGCCCGCACACTACCGATCATTCCGAACGTTGCTCATCACTGGTTGACTCATGTTCTTGCTGAAACTTTTCAACCCACCGTGCTACTGCACGGTATGGTAGGGCATTATTCCCAAGGGCTTCCACTAATTCACTGTGACATTCCATCGTATTTCTCCCTCGGAGAAAGGCTATTTTGACGTAATCGCGCTGCTCAACACGCGTTACCTCCATCTCACACGACACTCACAAACTGACTGATTTTACAGCCCTCGCTGCGCTTCTACCAGCTATCACAGAGCCATTTGTTGTTCTGCATACACACTATGCCTGCTGGACTTCCGCGTGACTCATATACGTTTGTGATCCATTCACATATCCACAAGAAAAAAAATAGTTGTCATGACTTATGCCCCAACCCTCGTATATATATATATATATATATATATATATATATATATATATATATATATATATATATGTAATTAAAAGCAAACAAAATGCCTTCATTAGGTTGATGCTGGGATTCATGCTGACTACCATGTTCCTGTCAATGTGGATTAGCAACACGGCCACTACTGCCATGCTGGTGCCCATCGTAGAAGCCGTCATGCTGGAGCTCAGATCGGGAGTGGAGAACATACATTCCGATTCGGGTCAGTTTCGAATCCTTCCATTTTTATTGTCGTTGAAAAATAAATTCTTCCATTTACTGAAGAACATCGTCACCACATCTTCGTAGGTCCTTTGCTGAATTTGGAGGCTCTGCACACGACACTGCTTCTGAGTATCGCCTATTCCGCTAACTGCGGTGGAACTGGGACCGTGACTGGAACTTCTCCCAACATGATCCTTAAGGGATTTATGGAAGAGTAAGTATGTATTCAAACTGCAACACAAAGAAGGAATTTATAGACTCTATCAAAAGCTGCAGTGTAATCCATGTCTTTAATTTCATTATGTATTGCTGCTGATAATCTATTGTCAGAATTCTGAGAGCTTCTGAGACGTTTTCTTCCGACATTTACGAATGTATGATCAACAGGTATCTTTTATTTTTCATTGGTGCGAAGCCATGTGGGTTCAAGCTGGACCGAGCACTGGTTAATTTGTTAACAACCACACTTTTCGTACAAATAATTGTTGCGGACGTGTATCGAGGATCTTGCGATTCTCAAAATTTGGGGTGAGCCCCCTAGGGGGCAGGCACCCTAAGTGGGGAGTGCAAGCCTATTGTAAAGTTAAAAATAAAATATTACTTTAAAAAATATTAATTTATTGAAAGGAAGCAAAACAAAATACATTTTGACATTACAAAAAATAAAATATGTGTACCATATTTTTTGTAATCTGTTTCAATTTCAAAATTAACATAATGCTTATCCTATTACTTTGGTGTAACTAACTGAAACATTAATTAAAAGTAACATCTATACAAAATTAAATACGAATTTTGATAATTTGTAATGTTTTATTATTAAGGTCGTATTGTAGCTTTGGCGTCATTCTTATCGCATCCAGTGCACTGTTATTGCACAAGGTGAGGGCGATGAAAAAATTGAAAGCTTAAGAAGCATTGCAGTTAGGTGAAAAGAGTAACAGCTTCACACAATAAAGCAACGTGAGGGCTGTTGGTGACGCACCCCATTTTTAAAGTCCGGTCAGGTGACGGGGATGTGACTCCCTTTCTCCTAACTACCACCCCACACCAATAAAAGGATATTTGAGCCTTGACTGTTTTTACGCCCATCGGCCCTCTCTACATGCCGTGTCTGGACTCAAACCTGCGACACTCAGGCCTCGAATTCATAACCATAATCTCTAAGCTCCGCGGCCACGCCGTAAAGTGAAGAAAGACAGCTGTTGTGGGATTCATAAGGAGAGAAGGGTTGAAAATAAGTAAACATCGACGTCCCGGGGGAACGTCATCTTTCAAGATTACTCAGGAACCCGTATGTATTTTTAAGTTAAGACCCTGAGAAAATGAATTTTAGTTCATCACTGTATCGCCTCACCATAAGTATATTAGGGCTGAACTATAGAATAAGCTGATAATTCGATAAGCTAATATGATCCGATATAACATATTGGTCGATATTATTAATGCCATTTTATTCGTAATACATGTATTTTTCATAAGAAAAAATTCAATAAGCTATTGAAGCTATATTTGCTTCAATAGACGGGAAAAAAGAAAAGGAAAGATGGGAAAAGAAACACAATATATATAAAATTAATATATATTAATCTTTCAAATTGACTGCTAATGAATTTCATGGAGTACTTTTTCTGCTAGTATGTTGCAAAGAATAAAATATTCGCTTAATAAACTGCTTAACTGGAAATTCATAACTGCTTACTAAATTGATTTTATTATGAATTTCCAGAAGCAAAAGTTAATTTGGAATGTTTTTCGGTTATGGAAAAATTTATTTTCCTTTTTGCGAAACTGTTTTTTAGAATCTGCTGTCATTCCGATAATTATTCTGAAACCTTATGAATAAGATTCTTAAAATTTCTGAAATAAAGTTCATTTTTAAGGGATATTTGAAACCCATTTGGATAATTGAACATTAGAATATTCAATGATATTTTCATTTTCCTCGGGAACATGTATGTATGAATGAAATAAGTGGTACAAAAGAAAATTCTACAGAAAATTGAAGAAAAAAGAATATCCTCTGAAATATTGAACAATTAAAAATGTAAACTCAGAAAGAGACATTGGATTAAAATGGATAGTATATATATATATATATATATATATATATATAATTTTAAACTCCCAATCTGAGGGATTTATAAATTGTTGACAAAAAAAACTATAAACATGTTATCATCAATTTGTTTTCCTTATGAATGTAATTATTGAGTGTGATTTTTTTTCTCCTTTATAATATGTATGCACTTGTAAAAAAACAGCATACGATCATCTAATTTATCAAATACTTTATTTAAAGTGTTGGATGATCAGAAGTGAATTCAATATTGAATTTCATATAACTTTTCTATATAAAGGATAATTTCATTAATTTCTTCAAAAAATATGAACTATTATAAAATAATTGATATAATGGTTAATATTCTTTTAATTCTCATTTTTTTTCTAATAGCTCCAAAGCTTTAATAATTTAAATATTCTTATATATCCCTAAACATTTCTGATACAATTTTTCTAAAATGAAAGGATCGAATATTTTGTACAGAATTGTTTTCTGAATTACATTTCAATTAGGTTTTCATAATTACGTGACGAGTCTCGATTTTATAAATCAAGAAAATTTAAACAACAAGAAAAATGATCAAAGTTGCCCGTTCTTCTAAAATGTAAAATAATAGACGCGAAATCTTCCACACCCTTCCAAAACAAGGTACGTGAGTCAACTGTTTGTAGATCGAAGAATCCGAGTTATAATAATGTTGCCAAGCACAAAATGAAATATTCTCTTAATTGAAAACATATGTTGCCAATTTGGAGCTGCATAACTTCGCATCATTGGTGTCCCGGTAATTACACAGGTTCAGTTAACTCAAGACTGACTGCAGCCAATTAATAAACACAACAGAGTGTTTTCACAACTGCTTAGAGAAATAAAAATTGAACGAAAGATACTTTATGTTGGTTTATAATTTTCATAATTGCTGGTACCATTCGCATATTTTAAAAAAATTTCATTTCCATACTTATTTTACTTTCCTCTGGATATATGAGTAGTTTTAGAAGTAGCTGTAAAAATAATAACACGGGTTATGAAACGTTTGTAACATGCACACTTGTTACAAATAGCGTATGTAATTTTAGTGTTTCTTAAATGCATAGAATGATATACTTTGTGGCAAGTATAAAATTAGTGTTACTATGATAAAATTTGGAAACTTTATTAAATAAACGTGCATACATTATCTGGGTTCCCATTCTTGTTAGACATGACCAACATACAAACTTTTGGCAGTTTTTAATTGTAAAACATACTAGCTGTACACTTTGAGAAACTTAAGTGGCTACCGTAACGTAGCGGTCAAGCTCATGGACTCATGGCTGGCATGTCGTAAGTTCGAGCCGAGTGCCGCTGAAGACCTACGGTGCTGCACGCTAAATGAGTCGAGACTCAAACGTCCTCCCGTTGGTGTGGTGGGAAAGTCAGGCGAGGGGGTTGTCAACTCAGATGCATCCTCGTCACGTGACAATTTTTCAGAATGACGAGATCCTTCACCAATAGTCCTCGTGCACATTTAGAGGGCGGCGTTAACATAGCTCTCTCATTTGAGAAATTTGATAGCACAGCGCATTATATAAAAACCCATTGCAGTTTTCCGATTACTGAAATAATTTGATGTAGTGAAAAAGTTTTGAATGCGTCTTAAAAAATTTTTCCCTAATAAATTCAAGATTTTTTTAACGCACACATTGTTAAGAACTATTATAACACTGTTAACATTTACTGTTGTTGCTAAAGAGTTTCCTTTCTATCTATGCTGTTGGACTATTATTTTTGTTTATATTTATTCATTTTTTAATTTAATTAATGAATCAGCATTTGAAAAAACTCTGCTGTTGTTGCCAATGCCACCTGTCTGACGTAGTCAGATCCAGGCCCACGATATTCATCATGGCATCGGGCTAGATGGTACGCCTGTCGTTAGCACCATGCAGGTGACAGTACGATTTGGCTCGGTTCTACCCCAGTTTCGAGGGAGAACACCCTGTGAGTGGTCAGGGGCTCCCACCTTTCTTCCCCTTCCACCAACCTCACGAGAGGACTTGCAGCTCGTCAGCTATTTAGAGTACCCCCATGGCGTGAAAAAAAAACACTACATTTACAAACATCCATTCCTTTTCAGGGACTCGAACCCAGTCCCCACGGCACAGCAGTCAGCATCGCTAACCACTATACCGGATTGGCGACGTTAACATTTACTCCCTCAGCTTAGTTTAATTTATTCCGCAGATCGTTTCAAAATTAAGATCCCCCCCCCCTGTATATTAGAAGTTTTTTTCGCTGTCAGCGCGTGTTTTCCCACAGCTTAAACTGCTTTAATGAAATTGCGAAGCAGGATTTTAGTTAAGACATTTTAATGCCTCTAAATAAGTGTATAGAGATGACGTAAATAAATGTTTACGCGTTCATCCACATTTTCACATCGTCGATATCTTAAATGAAGGGCAAAATATTGCGTGCTGTTTCAAAGTTCATCCTAGTGTTTACCATTTCACAGTTCATCGAAACGGTTCACTTCTTGTGCAATTTATTTATTTATTGTATATTTTTTATGTATGTATGCACAAAACACAATTATCCAAGCTTTTTTATTTCTCTAATAAGCGAATGCTGTTTTTCAATAAGAAAAGAATTTCGTAACATTTAATTTTTGGCATTAATTTTTAGAGTTTGTATTTTTGATAAAAAAATATTTTTTTATTTACCTATAATAACCTTAATTGAGAGAGGGGGGACAATCGCGCAAAATAAATTCATAGGATTCAGGGAATTTGTTTTTATGAACTTTTGAGGAACGAACCAAGGTGAAATTTGGAAATGAGAGAGATATGTAGAAAAAAGTGTTTTCAAATAAAAAAAACATTTAAATAACGCATTAATACTATTCAGTTTAACTAAAATATCTCCATAAAAAATAATTTGATAAAATATGAAGAAATATTGCTCATTATACGCTTTAAAGGAAAGAAAAGAAAAAAAGATTAAAAACGATGAATTTAAACTGCATCTAATAGGATGTTGTGCCATACATTGTTTCATAATGTCTTGATGAATTTTTTCAAACTTCCTTTTTATATCTTCCCAAAGTAAAAAAAATAGTTTTAAGCCAAAAATTGATAAATATAAAAATGCTTGTTTTAAGTGTTAAAATAAATAATTTAACCGCATTCAGTTGTGAAGTTTGCTGCATAACATGTTTCTTTTATCACATAACTATCAACTCAAAAATTTAAAGTTACATCACTAATTTTTTTTTTTAAAAGTTGACTTGAAATATGTTTTTTTTTTTCTGGTATCATTTAAGGAAATGTTGTAATTTGCAGAAGGAAAACTTTTTTTTTTTTTGCATCGTGGCAAAAATTTGTACCGCTCGAATGGATTTCTTCACGCTTGGATTCCCATAATCCACTTTCGATTTTTCAGAGAAACACTTGCAGACGGCTCAATTTCTGGGGAGCTCTGATAGGAACGATCCGTTTCGCTTTCTTTTGTGCTGACCTTCAACCGCTAAGTAGAGCCTACAAGTCTTCATAGTATTGTCATATTTAAGAAACACTTAAAATGTTATAGCGTCGAACTACAAAAGTTTACTCCAGTCTCGTATTAGAGTCCCTTAAAGATTCAAAGGCAGACAGCGGCTCTTTCCATAAATAATCGCGGCTTTTCAGACTTCTAGCTATGGAAATTTTTAAAAAATAATTATATCTACTAAATTTTTTTGTTTTTCTTTCTTTTTTTTCCTGCATAATTATCTATGGTCAATTTTACGTCAACAATTAAACATTTGACAGCCTTTCTTTATTAAGTTGTTTTCATTGACAAAGCATACTGACCATCAGTGACAATTAGTTCGAAAGAAGTAACAGCTCGGTTTATTGGTGGAAATGTCTCTCATCATTCTCTCTCTCTCTAGTAGTGTTTACTTATTTGCATGCATGAGTTTGGAAACACTCTTGAATGTGAGCAAGAAATACATAGACTCCTATTCGAAGTGCCAAAAACATGCTACGTATTTTATAACATGCAATAAAAAAAGAGTTAAAAGGATTTTTATATGCATGAACGATAAAAGACATTTTTAATTATAAGTGAAAGCATGAAATTTTGGAATAAAGTGGGTAATTTTGGTAGGGTAATTTTTTCACGGGGCTTGAAAATTTAATTCCCAACATTAAGATATTTTGACTGTGTTGCATTGAGCAGCAACAGTACAAACTTTTTTCCAAACTATGAATTTATCTGCGATAGTTTTTAGTTTAAGACGGAATGGAAGTTGTTACTTTGTCTTAAGATTGATTTAAATATTAATTGGAACACGGCAATCTTGATCACGTTTCTACCCCTTCTCCGTACCCGTATGTGGCTCTGTAAAAACGGCTCTTTGACACCTTAGCTATCTTGTTTCACTTACATCCTGGTTCTTCTCTCCGAAAGTGTTTGTCGACCCCTTGTGTAGTGTAATAAATGAATGTGAAATCGATCAGAATTGAAAATCCTCGCTTTGGTATAAATTTGAAAAGTGGAGTGTAGCCAAGGTGTCGGCACTCCCCTCTTTCTCTAGGTGCAAAATGTTCTATCGGTTCAATTGATGCCAATTTTGTGGATGGAATAGCCAATTGATTTCGGTATCGGACTAAAGCTGGCGAAATTTCAGTCGAGTTATCCTTCCACTTAAGACCCAGAAGAGCTGCTGTGCGTTAAATTTGTCGGTTGTAGTGGATGTTGAGATTAGGGTTTCGACCTTTCTATTGTACGTAAATGCAACGCTTATATTATGTAAATAACCAATTATTTATGCCAAAGGGATCCATAAACGAAAATCACTTTGGTTTACTTAAAAATGTCTGAAACGTTAGCCCAACATTTGGCCCATCTTCTTTAGATGAGCACGGGTGTCACAATCCCGAGGTGCCCTAGGGATCTTTACTTTTTCTCAAGGGGTTCACTGCCTTTGTTAAACAAGGATGTCAAAAACTCTCAGGGTACCCAAATGATCTTTGTCTATTTTCGACCATCCTTCTTGCCATCCAATTTCTCCTTCTTTCCTTTTCCCGTCCAGACCATAGTTACATTTTTTTAAAATACGCGAATATATTTTCTTTTTCTTTCTTTTGATTGGATTATTTTTTCATAATTAATAACATTATCTGGATTTTCTTTTGTAATGCAATAATTTGGTTTTATTTGTTATTCATCTTTTTTCCCTATGGTTTCATTGTTTGTATTGTGTTTTACTAACATCGTGGGTTTTCCAACCTGCTTGTTTGCCGTGTGCGGCGTCCCGTCAGGAAGGAAAATGGTGAGCTATTGCGTTCTTCTTCACCCACGTTTCTCTGTAGATGGAAGGGAGGAGTGAGACCGCTTCTGTCACAATCGTCTGGTGATAAGTCTCTTTGGAGACCTCGAGGAGACATTGCTGTAGGGCTAGAGCTGCAGATAAGGTGTGTTGGATCTTCCCTGATTCTCTCCCTGATCTGTAATACTATTTCCTGGGTGTACTCTCTCTCTCTCTCTCTCTCTGTAGGTAAGCGCTGTGCCTGGTTTTTGCCAGTTGACCAGAAAACTGCCCCCTTGTTGGAATCCATCCTGGGTGGAGGCGCACCAGGTAGTATGGATCCAAATGTGCAGTGACCGGATAAAGGTCTGGTTTTACACAATTTTCTCACGTTAGACCAGATTGCTCTAAATTAACGTTTTTCCATTTTGTCTCTCTTTGCTAATCTTTCCATGAAATGTCTAGAAAATCTGCTTTTGCAAAACACAAAGCCTTTCAAGGAATCGACGAACCAAAATCCGTTAAAAAATTGTGATCCGGTGATTTAGTTGTAGAAACAAAATTTGCTATTCAATTGAAATATTATCTGTCTGCCAAAATTATTTCTGGATTCACCCCTTCTAATAATTACCAGCAAATCTCTTAACTCCAGTCGAAATGTCACTTCTGAACTTTATCTGTTGTGTACTTCCGAGGCTGAAATCCTAGAGGGATTTTCAGATCAGGGTGTAATTCAGGTCAGAAGAATCACAATTAAAGAAGATGCAGCAATTATTCCGACTAAACACTTAATTTTAACTTTCTCTCTCTCTCTCAATAGCCCGAAACTACCAACTACAATCAAAGCTGGGTCCTTAAACTGCAAAATACACCTTTACATTCCGAATCCTCTACGCTGCTTCAAGTGTCAGAGATTTGGACATTCAAAAACTTCCTGCCATGGACAATTGACGTGCTCTAGGTGTGCATCTGTTGGGAATGTGTAATATAACAGGTATGCGTTAATTGCTCATAGCCTCATTCAGTCGTTTCAAAACTAGGCTCCAAACGGAAGACAGAAAAAAATCCAAGAAATAAAAACTAATAAAAATATATCCCATGTAATAACCCGAAAATTATAGCCCCCCCCCCACAATTATCCCAAACCTACGCCCAGGCTGTCAAATCCTTCACTGTAAGCAACTGAAAACAAACAAATCTCCCGATCCAATCCCGAACGAACGATCTTTCTATATCCCTCCCGAAACCAAATAAATCATCATCTATTCCTGCAGTTTCCACATTGTCTTTATAAATTCGGGCACACCACTTACCACCCACATCTTCTGTTGTTGTTACAACGTCATCAAAGGATTAGACACCTATTCCTTTATTTAATACTGCTTCCTTCACTTCCAATAGTCTACATACTTCTATTGCATCTCATCCTCATCCAATCAAACACTTCCTCACTCCACAGTTTCAGTGTTTTCAGCCTTGCCAACTGAAACAAATCCTTCTGTTCTTGAAAATAACGCTTCCACATACAACAGCGTACCTTCTACAATTGCATCTTCTGCAACAAGCTTCTTCTTTAAAACAAGCTTCACAAACTCGTAAAAAAACGTCACAAAAACCATTTCTAACGTTTCAATATCTACTATTAAACCAAAGATAGAGATAAAGACGGCACCTCATAAACCTAGAAAGAATACACATGTACAAGACAAATTGCATGAGGAGGACATGATTGTGTATCGTATTGACCAGGGGTGGTCAACCTTTTTAGAAAGAGTGCCACTCACTGATAAAAAAAAATTTTGCGAGTCACTTCAAACTTTTGCAAAAAACAAAAGAATATGAAAAGATGAAAAATGTTATTTACAGGCTTAATTATGGAATTTTTAAGTAAATAGCACATATTTTATGCAAGTGGAAATTGTGAAATTTAAAAATAATATAAAACAAAAGTACAAATTTAAATTTTATAGTTGAAATTTTTTTTAAGTTTCAATCAATTAGGTTAGGTATAAAATAAAAATGAGTTACAAGAAAAATTTAGTTCTAAATAATTATTAAGCAGTCAGTACTTTTTTTAATGTGGTTTTTCACTATGTAGATTTATATTACCGAGTCATCTACATCAGAATTAGTTCTCGAAGATGCCAACAAAATCGGTTGTTTTAGGTGTGCATCAATTTTTCTTTTTCTCCAAAATTGAGACGGAAAAAAAAGTGTGTTCACAAAAGAAGATATATGATCAATGAAGGTTGGAAAAGAACAATATTTTTTTCCTTGTTATCTTAAATTTAAATTATTTAAATGTCTTTTAGTATCGGTAAGAAAAGCTTAATCTCAAAGCCTATATCTCCATTCTTGAGAAGCAAGCACTCTTTGGACATACCAGATATTTTAAGGTGATATGGTACCATCTTCACAATTTTTTTTATTTTTAATATTTGATATTTGGTTCTAATTGTATTTGATAAACGTTAATATTTAATAATAATTCCATACAAATTTTTTTAATTTGTTGCAAAATGTTTGTAAAATTTAAATTTTTTTGGCTTTTTAAAAATTTTTTAAATTTCTAAGGCTTTTTTAAATATGTCTCTTTTCTTTCAAAATTTTTTCCAAGTACTTTACAATATACTACATAAAACTGTGCATGGGTTTTTTTTCTGCTGCTGCTCCTTAATTTTTTAATAATTTTTTTATAGTTAAACTTCCAAAACTTCCCAAAAAAACATTAATTTTGATTTTGAAATTTTTTAGAAAAAGTACTAGACATGTTAGAGCTAATTCCATGCACAGTTTTACAAAACATACATTTCAGAACATGTATAAAAAATTTCAAACCCATACTTCAATTATCAAAAACGTCTTAGGGTTTTGAATAACAGTATACTATGTACAAAAATTCAACATGGAGAAATATGAAGTTTTCATTCCATGAATAGCATGATATAATATTCATCGAATTGTCTGAAATTTTTATGAAATATTAATTAGCTTATTTAAAACTACTTACCATAAAAAAAATGCACAAATGTAGTACAATTAAACAATATACTGCCATAATGAATATGTAGAAAAAAAAACGAATGAAAGATCAAAATTTCATAAAACTTTACCTTAATAATTATAAAAAAAAATAAATACACACACTTCAGAGCTAATTCCATGCTCAGAGCTAATGCACAACATTTACAAAAGGTGTTTATGCCTTTATTTTTTATTTCAATGATTTTAAAAGCCTTCACATGTTAAATATTGTACACGAATAAAAGCAAAATCAAATAACAATTTATAGTTAAAATACATCAAAATATAAGATCTGTGTATGTGCATTTGTTTAAATAAATATCTTAAAATATTTTAATAATAAAAGTGTTGAATCTTGTGCACATGGGATATATATATATATATATCACCAAAAACAAATAGATAAAAATGGGAGAGTTTTTCTATTCTTGTGAATTAGATTTTTAATTATATCTGCGTTATCAAAATGAGATTTAGTATTTGTGCTTTGGGAGAATCCGTTTTGAAGTTTTAATTTCATTCATAATAATATCATAAAAACACGCACACCTTTTAAATCTTGACCAATTCCATTTGATCTTCCCCAGTAAATAATTCACAAACTAGAATTTTTGCATGAATTGCACAATTCTTTCTTAAAATGATTTATTACTGCATGTATAATGTCAATCTCATTGATGCGCATTAGAAAAATAATTAATTCATTTTTTATCAGGCTCTTTTCTAGCAGATAATCTGAAATGTAGGCGTGGTAGTTGCTGTTTAGCATCAAACATTACTCCATTACTTAATGAAAAATGCAGGTAAAGCTTTGAAATTTTGCAGGCATATTTATAAAGATTCGGGGTATCAAATAAGCAAATAAAAATGTTTTCGACATTTTAATGATTTTTAGGGTACCATATCGCCTTAAAACACGCTCCCTCCAATTCCAGAATCTTACGAATGCACTTCCTTTGGAAAACCAATGCACACAAACAATGAACACGAGTGTTGTCTACATTATAATTTTCTATTCTAATTTAATTAAGTGTATTTAAAATAATTTTTTTTATATTTTGTCTTGTCTGAGACAACCGCCTTTCAATAAAACAAAAAAAAAATTAATATTTATTATGTTTTTTAATTTTTCAATAAGTCTTCACGTGCCACTGTTACAACTCAGGTTCCAACTCCTGCGGCACACGTACCACACTGAGGTACGTGTGCCGCAGGTTGTCCACCCCTGGTATGGACGAAGTGGAATGTGTACGTGGCATTCTATTTCGAATTTTCGCACTTTTAACACCGAATAGAAACCGAAAGTAATTTTTCTCTCAATCATACTTATTGGACTTGAAATCATTTTATTTTTTATTCTACAGAACCTGATTTTTGTACATAATTTGAGATTTTACCTTTTAGAAGTAAAACTGTTTTTATTCACACTCTTTTTAGCTGTTTTATATTTTTAATATTTGAACAAATGTTTGGCGCAGCTTAGCCAAAATTGGTTCTTGTGCCATTAACTACAACGCTCACTCACTCACTGAAATGTCAACGTAGTTGGTTTTGCGTTGACCTTATACGCCCAAGTTTGAGGTCTCAACCCCTGCCCAAGTCAATGGATTTTTATGATGTAAGAAATCGACAGCGTCCATGCCATATGATTGCTCAGACTATAAAAGTTCCCTTGAGTGCCTGTTTAGCTCGGATGCTCTCAGAAAAATTAAATTCCTGGTACGGTTTTCCATCATCAGAGCTCAGGGTGCCCTCTGGGGAGGAAACTGGGTGTCAAAATTACTTGCGGTGATTGATATTCCATCTATATGGTGCCACTCTAAAAAGAAATACCATCTCCCAGGGAATGTACTAGGTCTGCAGTGGTAAAACCCCAAACCGCAGCCCCATTAAGAAAATGAATTATTTTTACATCGAGCCGAAATTCTGAAGAATCCATCTCAGAGTCTTGCTTTTACACATCACGCGAGTAAGGCATTAATTTTTTTCAAGCGACTCTGTGAAAACGTATGATTTGATAAATCATTTTAGAGCAGAGGAAAAGATTAACAACAACAACAAAAAAATCTCGATATTGTATATTTAGAGACATGCAAAACGAAAAATGGAAAACCGATCACGTTTGATGTTTTTCCTGAAGCAGCTCATTTCATTTTTGAACGACTAAAAAGTAGTTATAATTTTAATTAATAATATTTTTTAGACACGCACATATATATCCGTATTTACTCGAATCTAATCCGCACCATTTTTCTAGTGTTAATGCTACTGAAATTCGGTTGCGGCTTAGAATCGAAGGCAAGACATTTGTTGGACGGGGAAATTGAGTTTTAAGGTCCTTCAAAAGGAAAATGAAATCGTCCATTCTGGCCCACTTGCATCGATGATGCCCTATTCCGCAATTTATTTCCAGTAATTCAGTCTATCCTAAGCATCGTTGTCTGCTTGTATTTAGGATTTTCTTTTTGTTTATGCTTCCTTTGGTCACGTAAACATCAAAGATATCGTTAATAGCATCAAGGCAAGTTCACTATAACGCAAGTATGAAAAGTACGGCAATTTTATATGCAGAGAAAAAACGGAAACAGAATAGCGACCACACTGAAAATTTGACACAGATGTAACAAATATACGTGGATGGCGTAAGCAAAATGATATAATTTTTGTTTGTAAATGTTCAACATTCTTTAATAATTCTTTTACATTCTTCTATAACACATTCTTTAAAAAAAAACGTTGCGTAAAAAATGCATTGGATGACGCGGAAGACGACACCTTGTGGGAAAATGGCGACGCCGTCACCCATTCCGAAGTTAACTGTGATAATGGGAGTAGTCTCTCAAAATACGATAGTGATGGTTGAGTAAGTATAGGTTTACGTGGTATTTGAAAGTTTTTTTTAATATTAGTCAAATGAATATACATATGCGTGTGTTGTGTGAGCAACAATTGCTTATTCTAATTAAATTTTTCTTTAATTTATTTTGTTCCTGAAACCTCCAAGACATCGTACTGTCCTTTTAAGAACCTTTTTTTACCGGAATAGTGAATTCTTCAAAAAATTACACGTAGGGAATTATGATCCTCCATCACAGATTTCACTTTCATAACTTTAATCTAAAAATAGAGACCATTTTTGAAGTATCTTAGATCTGTAAACTGAGGGTCTCCCCCCCCCTTTTTGACACTTTTTTCGTCCTTAGGTTCGTAGGTGTAGCATTTATGATTTGTAAATTGTCCAGTTTTATGCTTTCTGTTATCCTTTCATGCAAGTGACCACAACCAAACATTCACATCACTTCAATATATATATATTTTCAAAATTAATGAATGACACCATTTACAAAAAACTGCTCATTTGTTTCTTCAATTTCTTCGAAAAAATGCTAATATTTCTTACATATATGTATTTGATATTTGATTATCTTTATGCGCTATCAAGTTTTAACGCGATGGTGAAAAAATTAGTGCAAGATGCTAAACTAATAAAAAAATTACCACTAATTTAGCTGCAGTATCTTTTTTAATAATAATAATAATAATAATTGCAACCAAAGTATTTGTCAAAACTTGTAATAAATCCATGTTTCTTTACTGATGAGGTCCATCTGTTTCATACTATGTAACATTCCATTAAAATTTCACATTTACCTGATTTGCGATGGGTTGTCAGTTGCTTGGGGTGGCCGCGGTAGCTTAGTGACCGGAGTGTTGTTGCAAGTTCAAGTCTCGGTA
Organism: Trichonephila clavata; assembly: GCA_019973975.1. Taxonomy (NCBI): domain Eukaryota; kingdom Metazoa; phylum Arthropoda; class Arachnida; order Araneae; family Nephilidae; genus Trichonephila; species Trichonephila clavata. The sequence goes on from BMAO01021357.1 coordinate 23,781, forward strand.
TCACTGAAGACCTGCCGTGTAGAGGGGGTGAATGCACATTAAGTTTGTCGAGCTCAAATTCCTCCCGCTGGCATGGTGTGGTAGTTACGAAAGGTAGGTGCAGGCCCAAGTGTCGTCCTCGTCACTTGACCGAGGCTCAAAAGGACGAAGTTCATCTCCAGAAGCCCTAATGTTGCTTTACAATGTAATGTTGATATAATTCTAACTTTCACTCAGGAACACAGAGGTCGTTAAAGTGGTGGTCCGCGATAAAATTTCGCTCTGGTGAAAAGGTGGAATAAACCTAATCATCACTTTAAGTTACGTTTTGAGATGTATTGAAACATAATTCAATTCATAAAAAATACTTGAAAAGTTATAAAAATGCTACTTTATAGAATAAATGGTAAATAAGTCGTACTGCTGCAGCTGCATTGTTGTATGTGGATAATAGATCCTTGTGCAGCGAAAATTCAGGATAATAATTTAAGCATGCATCTAAAAGAAAGCCTCATCGACTTATCCTCCTACGAAACTCTCATACTTAAATTTCATTCATCCTTATCAAGATCTCAGTTTTGGCTATCATCCATAAAAAGTGTGAATACCCTTTTCTTAGTGAACAGGCGATGAAAATTCTGTTTCAGTTCTCCACAACTTATTTATGTGAAAAGACCTTTTAATCTGTCACAGCCATCAAAAAAAGGTACCGATCTCAGCTTGAAATAAATGCAGTTCTATGTCTTGCAGTAACAACACATTGGATCCAAATATTCATAAACTTATTTTAATCAAGCGGGAACATCCATCACACTAGGAATGTATAACGCTAAAAGTTTGATATACTTAAACCATTTTTAATTGTTTTGTTTTTACAGTTTGTGTTTATTTTATTATGGTTTATTAATAAAGCTTTCATGTAATTTGGTTAAAATTAACAGTTTCCTTTTATTAACTAGGTACATTTTATGTGTTCTTATATATCACATTTCTTTTCTTAAAAAATTCTATTAGTGGTCCGTGGAATTTAAATTATGAATGTCCGCCCGATCAAAAAGTTTTGCGACCGCTACTTTAAAATAAGATCCTATCTAAACATACACTACCGCCATGACACTTAAGTAAATCAGTATTGATCTGACTTCGAAAACTGTTGATTCCAGTTTATTCAAGGTACGGATAAATAAAATAAGTTAGCATTTTTTCATTTTAAAACGAGTCAGGGTGAAAATTTAAGTAGAAAGACGAAAATGACACAGGGGTTTCCAATCATTTTGAAAACTATTTTTCAAAAGTTATTTTCCTGTATGGAATTTCTAAGAAAATTCTTTTCACACAAATCAAACACTTTACATTAAAAAACTTATTCCATTTAGTACTTTATCATTTCCCCGTTAAACTAATTACGTTTCTCTTTTTCCTACTGCCATCGCATTTCCTTCTTCTATCAAGTCACACTCTTTATTCTACATTTCATGATAAGAGCAGCCATTTCTGGCCTACTTTGAACACGAAAATAAAATAACGGCCATTTCGTTGGGAATTGTTTGATGTGCGTTCTGGGACTTATTTACAGCAAGAAATAAATTTTACATTGCTGGGATGTAGAAGGCTGGCTGTGCCGATAAAATAGTACTATCTTTTCCAAATTAAATCTTTAGAGAATATTTTATGAATTTCTTATACCTTTCGCATTATTCTAACAAAAAGAAACTCCAAATATTTTTCAAAATGCCAGTGCACTTAGCAGAGAAAAACGTACTTTAATCATTGGTTTCAACGTTGTGCTCTCTTTGCAGACATTATCCTAAGAGTTCGGAACTTACTTTCGCAAGTTGGATGGCCTACAACGTCCCAGGCATGCTCATTTGCGTATGCGTCAGTTGGATCATTCTGCAAGTTCTTTATTTACCCTGTTGGTGAGTGCTACTATTTACCTATATTACAATACCAACTAACATTCCATGTCTCCCCCTCACAAGTGTGAAGGGTCAACAAAGGATGAGACATTTTTTAAAAATATGCACTTTATTATGACTATCTAATCAATCTCAGCTGTGGGAGGTTAAATATCAATTTAAACGTCTATAATATAAATCCTGTACATTTATCGTGAATAGCAGTTTCTTAGTAGTAATATGAGTCCCAGAATGGCAACAGTCTTCACACACACATTAATATACATTAATCCTCCTCCTTCTTCTAACTTCACTCGATTTTAAATAGTAATCTTCATTAACATAAATCACAGTTCATGCGCAGAAAAAAAGGTTTTATAATCATATAACGTCATCAAAAGAATATTCCCTAGAGGATTAGTTAGAATCACGAATAGAACCCGTTACACTGATATTGTCCTTTTATAGAGATTAAATGTTGTAATTTAAGGGATTCAGATCAGCTAGTGAAAAAATTTTTTTGATCAAATCGAATATTCAAATCTAATAAATTAGAGCCAGCTTGTGTTCATACTTGATTTTTTTACATATAGTTGTCGATTTAATCTATTATTAAGGCTTGATGGAACTCCACTGAAACCTTAGAACATACAAATACCAACTAGCCGAGTACAACTAGTGACAAGCCGAGTATTTCAAACATTACAATCAATTTCGGTAATAAAAAGTCATCAAAAAGTGTTTTACTTATAAAGCGCAAGACGTGTTAAAGAACACTTGGCGGGAACTGGAGTATCGCGTAGACATTTTCCGAAGGGGCGCACGTTGAAATTTACTGAAGTCAATGGCCTTATAAAAAAAATTTATATTTTTATTATTTATCACAAAAAACATGTGCATGAGTTTGAGCACAACAAAATATTTATAATCAGGGCAAGACTTTTGGCTCACCCTGGGTAACGGGAGCAAATCTTTTACTATTCAATTTTCAAGTTAAAAATAAGTCCAAATCTATATGCGAATTTAAACACATAAAAGCATCCAATCTTTTATTCGGATATCTCAGAAGATAGCAATTTGTTTGTTCTGTACGATATCAGCACGCGATTCCTTTGTTTGTTTTTTAAAAAATTCTAGCGCTTATCTCAAGGATGTCTCACTCGCCACCTTGTAAAAATGCTTCCCTTTTGATTCCAAAAGCACTTGTATCGCGTTCCACCCGCCAACATTCTAAAAAGTATTTAAAACGTTTATAAATACTTTGCATAATCAAGCAGAAAAATGTCATTTTGTAGCGAATCAACTCGCTGGCTTTTTATCTCGGTAGATATATATATATATATCTATATATATACGAGTATAATCCATTCCTTATTTATCTACTGCGGCACATTTCAAAACCGGATCAAGCCGGCTTTTGCGAAGTAACTGCGCATGTTCCTTGTTTAAAACGAAGAAATATTTCTCTATAATGAAGTGTTTCTCTCTTTATTTCCTCTTTATAAATTTCTAAGACGATTACAATTATTATGATATAAAAGTGCGAAAATACAATAGAGTATAAAAATGTAAGTTTCAAAATAAAATTAAAATGTTATCTACAAGGCAGTTACTGTTTGAAGGCAGTAATGTGCTTTTGTATGTGTGTGCGCGTGCGTTTCTGTTTAAGAGTAATAACATCAAAACCTAACCAAAAATGTACTTCTACATATCCTTTTTTTTTTTTTTTTTTTTGCCTTACATTTTGCATAGGAATTCAACAGCTAGTATTTTCTCAACAAAGATGAACTACTCTTAAAATTCCAATTATATTCCTTAATATGGGCTACGACACACATTACTCTCCTTTCAAAACTCAAAATAAAAATTGTTGAATTACTCGTAGCAAGAATTGAAATACGTAAGTACGTTCCGATCCGAAATGAAGAGGTGTGTCTTGTGCTACTAAATGAATCCTATGTTTACATAAGGATGCAAGAATAAAAATATCTGAAAAATACAAATACTATTTACGAAACATCGAATGTGTGTGTGTGGTTTTACAGAATCTTCTTTAAAATAAATCCAGACTGTTCACGGAATATCCATACAAAGATAAACTCAAGCTACAATTACGTTGTCTATGAGTCTATGTCTAACAACAGGAACACTGTTGTGAGTTCTAATGTAAGAAAACGCGATGTACAATTCCAGAAACCAAGTACAATAAATCGTAAAGTAGTGTGCCTAGGAATTGTCTGACTTAAAAAATGTCAAGTGAATATAACGACTGAAAATCGAGACTGTGTGTGTGAATCTTATTACTATTATAGAGTAATACACATCATGTAAAAGTAGAATACTGGATTGTGTTTTGATGGATCTCTCTCTCTCTCTCATCCAAACAATCCATATATATTCAAAATATCCATATAACTAATACGTATTGCAGGTACGACACTACGACGATGCCTTCAATGACTACTATTGTATCTTTAATTGTTTAATGGAAGTCTTTAAGTCAGTCACACAGTTACTATTAGTAAAGAAACGTTACAAGACATTTCAGCGCATTTCAACGCGTCTACAAGTCCCTCTCGGCGGAGGAGTTTTACATTTAATGAAATCTTTTCCAAATGAATAATGTTTCATGCTCTTAAGGAAATGCTATATATTAATACTGCATAATGAGATATCCGCGGAAAGCGTAAGTGACGATAGTAATAACGATATCTTTGCAACCTGCTCCCTTAATCTGTTCAAAACGAGGTGCAAAATTAATGAAGAATGTCCAGACCTTTGGGTCCCATTCATTTAGACGAGTTTCCTTGTTTTTAGTTAGCACCCAGAATATGGCAGTTTTAAGGGTTTTCCAACACAAGCTGTATGAAACCAATTGGCCGAGACATTCTTGCAATATATTTGACGTAATCATGTGATAAGACAAGAACTCAAGATCAGAGGGATTGAAAAAGGGCCCCGGACTTTTCATTCCCTTCCCTTTTAAGGACAGATTATATTCCGGTTCCTTAATTTCTAGCAATTTAATTCAATTATTATATGATGCAGTGTCATTTTAGTTTCTATAATCTATATTTCTTCTTTTTTATTTTCCTTAATTTTGAGTTTATTCTTAAAATGGCCGCATCACAAAATTACATAATACATTGCCCGTCAGTACAAGTAGTCTGTTTATTATTCTAGATGTTTAGACTGTGGTAAAACATGGTTACTCAAAATTGGGGCCGTTTTATAATAATCTCTTTCATTTTCCCATATGTGTTGTACTATATTAAAAGGATAACTACATTAAAAGGATCAATCCAAACATATAAACAGATCAAGTATCACACAATAATAATAACAAATAATAAAACAAAACACATATTTAAAGTAAGAACCAGGACAAATTAACATGGGAACAAAAGTTAAAAATTTAAACGTCAAGGAAAGGAACATAACAGATGTTGTCTTCACAAGAAGCTCATGGAAGTTCTGGCATTCCAGTGTAGCTTGCTTATCTCACCACATTTTGGATAATCTAGTTCTAGACATGTAAGAAGATCCTCTGCATTCATGATGCCCGAATTTCAAATCTGGTAAATACTGGATGGAAGGACGCATATTTTATTACAATCATGACCGGTTTGCAGTCTGACCACAGCCTCTTTACGAGACTTTTGACAAAACTTTTTCCAACAGTCTTGAATGTAAGCCCAGGTTCTTAAATTTGACCAGATAGTTTGGCTATCTGGTCAGATTTAAGAGTATCTACTAGTTTCTCAAAAATATGTTTTTTTAATCGAGGAAGTGTGGATCAAATGTTCCTCTCTTGGCTACTAAATCTGCTTTTTCGTCATTACCCCCATGTGAAGGGATCCATCAAAAAACATTGTTTTGTTATATTTACAAAGAGAATTCAAGGTTTGTCTTATTTCTGAGATAATCTGGATATCTGTGTGTAATGATTTATAACCACGCACATCCTTTGTTTTTACATATAATTTTAAAAGATTGAAACATTTTTTAAGGATTGCTCTGCTTTGTAATACAGAGCCTTCTTATTAGGTTTCGAAGTTATATTCAATAAATTGTATACCAAATAAATTAAAATATAAGTAAAAAAGGAAAAGAAAAACTTTAATTGCTTATAAGGACAATGTGATGGTGATTATTTTTCGAGTTGTCGTCAGCCCAGACTCATAGGCGATATTATCCAATACAATACATTCACAACAAACATAACGATAAAATGTTGAGTTTAATAAGGTTTAATCAACAATTAACTTATTATCAATCGATGTTAGAAATGGGCGCATTTCCCCCTTATTACCTTGTATGGCGCCATAGTTACTATAACCAATAAATTAGTTTATGTATATTTGGGAAAACATTATTTCTCTTTCAAGCGTATTCTATGGATAGAATTTGTGGCTGTTACTATAAAAATTTTCAGAAAATTCTTCGCACTCCAAAATTCTGAACTTTACTTGATAATAATCTATTTTACTATTATTAACAATATTTTATTATGAACCCCTTAGTTCATATCACGGAGGCACAAAGTGCAATAATTTTTAGAGACCCATCCTAAACTTGTATGAACTCTAGTTGTAGGTCACAAAGAAAAAGACAAAGTTTAAAAGACGGCAAGAACACAATTATAAAATAATCGTATGCACTCATATTATGTGTAGAATGTTGTGTGAGGGAATGATGAGATAAAAAGTTCATACATTTGACACTATAAGGAATTTTTGTTGTTTAATAGATCGAATTTCTTATATAAATCCTTTTGATGATCTTTTCCTGTTCCTCTCAGACGTAAAATATGCGAATGTAGAACCTACATGTGTGTGTGTGTGTCAGTCTTATTAGTTTTATTTTAATACCGATTGCAGTCTCATGGCATAGTTGGAAGCTGTATGTGTGTGTGTGTTTGTAAGAACAGTAGTTATCTAACATACCAATTACCTAGTGCTCTCATTTTCAAAACAACAACATAATTTAGACTGATAGCATGCGCTGTTGCTGTAAATGTTGATCTGAAACATTCTTATCCTGAGAAACACGATTGATTCACGTGAGATAATCTTGTGCGAAAAGACCACGAAATTCTAATGTTTACGACTCGTGAAATGTAATAAAACTTTTTTTTCCTCTAAAGTATGAAAAATGTCTCTGATTTCTATTTCCATCTTCAGGCGGAAGCAGAACGAGGAGAGCAAGAAAAGAATTCGCCGAGTTATCGCATCCAGATACGAAGAACTTGGCACCATTACGTAAGTTACTGTTGCATGTCACTTACTTTCATTTTCGAGGAATTGTCACTTTTTTTTCAAAGAGAAATTTCTTCATAACTAAATGCACAGTTAGCGGGTGTATTAGCCACCAGAGGCTATTGTACCTGACCACTTATGAAGTGCCCAGTTTCATCAATAATGAACTTAATTTTCAAAAACACGTTATAAAAGTTATATGTTCACGTTATAAAAGGTATATGCCAGGTATAAAAATCATAGCTTTAAAAATAAAAAAAATAGATAAGCATAAAAAAATTAGACTCCTACATGTATCGAAACGCTGTTTATTTAAAGAAATGACATACCTTATGAACTTATTCTGTTTTAAATATAGAAGGTACTATTTTTTCAAAAGCCTGAGATAATATCAAATAAATGACTTCAAAATAAAAGAGCATTGCACACGTACGTTTCAAATTTCTTCGTAAAGGGGGGGAGGGGGAGTGTTATACGACGAATATACCAAAAAACTTAAAACTGCAGTTTGCAAGTATACGTCTACATTATACGTCTACATTCTGCAAATACCCTCACTTTCTAAAAGCTCCTCAAGAGCAGCAGAGGTCCTGTGTGCAAGTGCATTGTGGTCCACAAAAATAAAGTCTGGACCAATGGCACCTCGAAACAGACGCACGTGTGGGAGGATAATTTCTCACCGTAGTAACAATTTCCATCTTAAGTGAACCATCGTCGGAATTAGGGAGCTCCGATCGCCCATTCAATATAATGCATTCCCACACAAGCATTTCTGGACCATCTGTACGATTCATTATATTTGTCTTTTGGTTTTTTTTATGAAGAATGCGTGATCAAATAGAATCCCCTAAGAATCGAAGCCAGGATTAACATATTTATTTCGATTAATCTTAAGTGAGCGAAGGTGCATTGAATCTTGCGTGATCAATAGCGCGCAAGAGACCTCTTTTGACATCACCTACACTTGTCACCTTTGCATATTCCAGGGATTTCCGCTCTTAGCGGCCCCTAGTAGAGGAATTCTGACTCTACACCACCCAAACGGTCTCTTTCCCTGATGCTTGTGGGATGAAACCGTATCTACCTCCCTTCATATCAACTGATGCTGAAAATAGTTGTTCAGACCGAAACAACTCTCATGAGTAAGCAGAACGGGACTCTATTGATGAGATAACCAGTCTTTGTCACCCATCATTGTAAACAGTGCCACTGATGGGCTGCTGTTAATGCAGCGCTCAAAACGACCGGGAATGAGTCACCTTTACGCAAACGTCTGGCATCAGTAAACCGTGACACCTGTCAACCCTGTGTCGTACGCAGCTGCTGAGCAATGTTGGCCGGTGTCTGCTTCAGGTCTCTTTTCTCGTGAAGTACGATGTACCTATTATCAATTGCCATCAGCTTTCTTGGACTGATATACGGATCCACTAATCTCGAACAAAAGGTAGCACAAGAGAAAAGGTTTTTTTAACATTTCCCGCTAACAGAGTGCCAACGATTTTGATTCCTTAACTTTTTGGGTGTTTGGAACGGAGCTTTACTCTAAAAAGGGGGTAAATCGCATAAAACTTTCTCATTTGGAGACAGAATCCGAATAATTCATAAAATAAGTTCATCGTGCAACTAGTTTTACTTTCAGGACATAATAGTTCGGCGATCATGCACCATATAAACGAATTTTTCTTTCTAATCATTTTCCAAACCATCAAAAAATGCGCAGAAAATGTGACTGGCGCATACAGTACAAAAGAGGAATGAGAAAAATTATGTTGTGCTTCCAATAGGAAAACTAACGTTGTTGGCGTCTGGCGTAATGTGATTCCACCTTTTTTTACCCACTTGGCAACATTTTTGCCCTCACTGCGTTCTATTTGGGAACTACAGATTTTTTTTCAATTCGGCTGATAAAACGAATTTGGAATTAGGGTAAATTTTGAAAGAAGAACTGCAAACTCGGCTTTTATTTGAAGATATATGATATAAATATATATATATATATATATATATATATAAATATATATAGAAGGAGAGAGATATAAATGTAGGTATTCGTTAATAATATAATAATTGCTATAAACTAAAAATTTAGCTTAATCCAATTTAGCTTAATTTAAGAACATGCCAAAGACAATTACATGTCAATTACATCAAAACATTACATGCCAAAGTAGAAGAGTCACAGTAATACCATTACAAAGTCATAGGCTGGAAGGTCGTAGACGAGTTGAATATATATATATATATTTATAAATTTCTCTTATAAGCTAATTAATATTGCTGAATTTTTAAGCAATCATCAGTTGTAAATGAATGCTTCTACTCCCAACAAAACACTTTTTAATAAAAATTTATACTCTTAAAATAATCAATTACATAAATGTTTTTGAAGAAGCTCCTTAATGCATAAACGATTCACTTACTGAATTCTTTAAAATTGTGCAATATAATTATGCAATTCATACACAACAAACGAATATTACCTCGAGGTAAGACTGCAAGTTTAATTTCTTCTAGTCTTACTCTCAAACAAATGAAAGGGATTCTTGAGCAACATAAAAGGAAACACAACATGACTAAGAATAATCGAAATCTTTCATTTGTTAGCTGAAACGTTTTGCAATCTGTTAAAACGCTTGAATGCAATCACTAAAACATGTCAGTGTGAATAATTAGATCTTAAAACCACAAGAGTTAATTCTTTCACGATTCTCTTTCACATGACCTTGGCATTGACACTGAATATAACAAATCAAATTTTTGAAGAAAAGATCATAATTCTCTCTCCGTACGCATACTGTCAAAAAAGTATTGTTTTACGAAGAATATCTACGTCATACATAGCCCATAGCCTTCGTAAATTCTCCGATTTCACGTCATTTATAAAGAAACGGTATTTTGCACTATTGTTTTTGTAATTGAGTAATTAATGAAATTAATTTTCAATAGCTCTGGCTTCAATTGTAATGATGTGAGAAACAGTTGTCATTAGGAGAGCAACTGAAAATATGTCCTTGTTGAAAAAAACGTTCGTTATAAGATAATTTTTTAGAGATATGTATTCTATGTAGAGGTAACAACAAAAACCATATAAATAATAAAATGAATGTCAAAAGAAAATAGATTTGGAAAAGGTTTAATGATGTTCTTTGATTGCCGGTTGAAGGAAAATTCCATTAATACAGATATCCCAAGAAGGAATAATTTTTCAAAACAAACAATACCTGTAACGGACGCACCATCAGCATTTTAGAAATAACCTGCAATCTTTTTAAGGATTCACTGATACTTATAAAATTTCACTTTTTCTCGTCTTAATTTTGTTAATTTTAAGTCATTTTTCGGGAAAAAAATCGAAATATTAAAAAATGTAATGCAAGGAAGGTATATTGCTACTCAAATTAGTTTAAATAAGGAAGAGTATTTTAACTCAAACATTATAAAAATATTTTTAAATAGCTCGAGCTTAAAGACTACTACTTATCAAAATTATCCTTTAGCAAAGTATTAATTCTAGAAGTATATAAACATTCTCTTGAGAAATAACAGTGTTCCTAAGACCAAGAAAAGTGCAAGGTCAAAGAAAATAATCAATAAATGTAACTAAATAAATATCTATAGAACGTCATATGGATTTCATTCATCCAAGCCGTACTTTTCAGTCAAGCTATTAGTTTTGAATTAGTTGTAAATAGGATATGCTTGAATTCTCACGATCGGTGGTGTAATCTTTCCGCGGAGTGTCATTGGCATCTGCAATGTTGTATAATCAATTGAAATAAACTGTAACAATCGATTGTTTTTCAGGTTCCATGAATCCGCCGTCCTCTGCCTCTTCGTGATTCTGGTGCTGCTGTGGATTTTCAGAGAACCCAAGTTCATTCGGGGGTGGGCCGAGCTCATCTCAGCAGACACGTGAGTGAACATTTCACTTGTTTGTGGACCTTCGCACGCTTCAGTAGAGGCCCGACTAGTTCGAATTTCTGCGAACGAAAAAACAAAAATCTAGAATAATAATTTAACGATTTTTAATCCCTTTTGTGCATGAAATAAAAAAACCAGTGAAAGCCTTAATTTTACCAAACACTATGAAATAATTATAGTTGTAATACAATTATAGTGAAATGGCGTAGAAATATACTTTTGCTTGACATTGAAACCAAAAGGAAAAATTCTATATAGATCGAGAAAAAGAAAAAAAATATTATTGCAGTGTTCAGCACAATTAATATATCAACTCTTACTTATAAAGGGTGTCCAAAAATATGGCTACACTTTTAAAAATGAATTAACAAGAAAAAAAAAGCTTTTCACTTACGGTTTCTTACATTCCACAGAGAAAAGATTAATGTTTTTGTTAATGAAATTAATACAAAATGACGTAAAGTCTACATTTTGCGGCATTCTCTTTTCAAAATTGCTTAACAACAATAGCAGCAAATCTTACTGAAGGGTTTATCGATTTTAAATCTGCAACACATGTACTTTGTAAAGGGGTGTACCACCACTCTGAAATTTAGAAGTAAGAAAAAATTCCCCGGACGATAGATGGAAAGAGGAAATCTAGTATACAGTGTGGGGGCATATCGATCTCTAAACATAACACCTTCTTATAGGGCAGGCATGTCTAACACGCGGCCCTCCAATACATAGGTTGCGGCCCGCTACTGTGACGTTTTAAAAACTTAAAATCTTTCCATTTAAAAATTTATTTCAAGTCAACTTTTTTAAAAATTTAGTAAGATATTCTTGCTTTTAAGAAATTCTATTTGATAACGGAAAGAACTTATAGATTAAAAATGTTATTTTTAGCATTTTTTTAAAAACTTATTTAATTCTACTATAATAAATTAATTTTTATTGAATTTTGAAGCGCATTTATGCATATGATTCACTAAAGTGGAACTAAGATTCATTTTGTGTGGGCGAAATTTATTTCTCTTTTTCCATCTCTCCTTGGAGGGATGGAAACAGAGTGACTTCAGAGACTATCATAGGTGGTTTTTTTTTTTTAATTTAAAAAGCACACGCGATCAATATAGAGTGCAATGTTTACTCAATTGATTGTGAATGAAAGTGGACTTCTGTTTTTATTCATATTAAACTATAAAAAGTTAATTAATAAAAATGTATTCAAACTTCAGGAACAATGTGTAAGAAAAGAGATTAATTGAAGAGGAACATTGTAATTTTCAAAAAAAAAATGGGAACTGCAATATTTTTGTGTCAAAACCTAGAATAAAGTATTATGCCTAATATAAAAAAAACTTATTTCAGTTGCAAAGGAATGTAATCTAAAAAGGCACTATGACACACGTCATAAAAAAGCTATGTGATTAAATATATTTCAAAACTTCCTGAAGACAAATTGTCGAAATGGAAATTAATTCTTCAAAAGCAACACACACAAAGAGAATTCACTAAATTTGTTGAAATCAAAACACAGCTGCACTAAAATTTAGTTACATATTGCCAAATTTAATCGCATACAGATCGGGACAATTTATTGAAGGGGAATTTATTAGTGAGTGTTCAATTTAAGCGCAGGAAGTATTGCATCCATTTCAAATAAAAGAAATTTAAAAATTCAAGTCGAAATACTGTAGTTATCAATGTTGATAAAATAGTTGGAAAGTTGAGAAATATTCATAATTCATCAATATCATCATCTCAAGTCAATTTGTTGGAATTGAGGACTATGGTAGAGCCTAGTAATTAAGGTCATGAACTCGAGGCCTACGATGTCGAATCACGGGTTAGAGTCCTTATGCCACTGAAGATTCGCCGTGTAGAGGGGCTGATGCAAGTTACATTTGTCGAGGTTCAAAGTGCTCCCGTTGGCATGGTGTGGAAGTTTGTAGAAGGATTCCACAACTCAGATGTTTTCCTCATCACTTGATGGTAGGTCAAAGTTTTGAGATCCACCGCCAATAGCCCTCGTGTTGCTTCAGAGCACGATTCTCATCAACACTCCCTCGCAATGGGTGAAAGTCTAGAAATTCGAGAGCCGTCCGTTCTTATTCGCAGATGCAATGTAATATAAAAATAAGTGAAGAACTCTTGGTAAACATTCATATTCATAATGCAAACACCGGAGCTGATATTTTTGTTGCAGTTATGGAAATTTTGAAGAAATATAAGTCACCGTTGGAAAAGTTGGTTTGTCTTGCAACTGAGATGGTGCATCTATTATGCTTTGCGTTGGTACCTAGTTAGCTCTTGCTATTGTCGCGCCCTCTACAGCTATCATTTCCTTTGTCTTACTCATACCGAGCAGATTTACTATACAGGTTGTCTAGAAGCGCGGAAGTGCCTCTTGTCATAAAATATTTTCCCTTCGAATTATTTTTGATGCTGATTACTTCATGTTGGTGATGATTAATCTAAAAAGTTTGCGTTAGATTTAAGCTAATTTTTCTCTCAAAAACTGAACATTATCGACACTGATTTAAAGGCTAACATACCACTGCATTTGAACTGCATTTGAATTCATGTGAAACACCAGCTTTAATGAATCCTATTTTGTATTATGAAAATACAGATTTGAAGCTGTCAATGTTTTCAGATATTTCTCTGAACTGAACACACTTAATGACATAACTCCAGAGGTTCTCAATAAAGTCACTGCTGGTAACAGGTGTTTTTATGAACTTTAAAAAAATTTAAAATCTAATTTCATCTACAATAAATCAAAACTACTCCCTTACACGTCATTGATAAGTCCCGTTCTCACATATGCAGCAGAACCGTGGGCAATAACCCAGAGAGAGACTCCTGATACATTTGAAAGAAAAGTATTTTAGAGGTTTAAAATGGGATAGATTTTGGAGAGAAAAACCACTTTCGATATTTATAAACTTTTTAAAGAACCATATATTGTTAAATTTATTGCAATTCAAAAGTAAAAATGGGAAGAACACCTGGTAAGATTGAACTACAATCGAATCACAAAAAAAGATCTTTGTAACCAGATCATAGGCACTAACACTCAGGTGAATCGATTATCTAAAAAAAGACCTGAAAATTATTAATGTCAGAAACTGGAAAAGCTAGGCTGAGAACAGGACAGCATGGAATGGAATTCAAAGGAAGGCCAAGGCCCTCCCTTGGTTGTCGTGCCATAGAGGAAGGAAGGATACCTCCGCATTGAGGCCTACAGCCCCTTATTTAAAACCAGAATTACTAAAGGAGTAGTTGCAAATAAATAAATAAAATAAAGTAAAAGAAATAAATAAAAGAAACATGCAACTAGAATGACAATAATTTAAAATTTATTTTCATTACATTGTTCGCCAGCAAGCATTATGCTCCAAAGTTTTGAACATCAGATTTTATTTTAAGAAAACAGTCACCGAAATCGTAAACTATATTCAAGCACATAAAACTTAATTATCCTCAGTTTGCTTCGTTTCTGAAAGATTTAGAATGAGAATACACTCGATCAATCACATTACACGGAAATTCAATGATTTTTGAATCACAAAATGTTGAAACGATTCTTCAAGCTTCTGGACGAAAAAATAATTCTCTTAAGAACAAAAAGTAAGAATGTTCTGAATTAAAAGCTGGACAATGGACAAAGGGAGAGGGGGCCTTGCTTTCTTAGATGATATTAAAAGTCATCTTAATCGAGTTAATCTTAACCTTCTAGTCAAAATGCTACAACTTTATTTGATAATACTAACGCTTTCAAATAAAAATTATTACTTTAGCGAAAACATACAGGAAAAGGAATTTTTGTTTCACTTTGAAAGCTGTCAATGTCTATTGATTAAATCACGTAAATTAAAATTTAAAGAATATGTTTAACATTAAATTGGTAGAAACAGAATTCACAATCAAAGATTTACTGATTTTAAAAAACTATAAATTATGTTTTCGTATTTTTACTTCACCTCATTCTATCGATATTGAAATTGTAGACGAAAACTTGCAAAATGAGTTAATTGAAATCCAATGTAATTTTTTCTTGAAGCAAAAATCTATATGGAATATGAAATTCCAAATTTTTATGCATATTTATCTGTAGATCACGTTCCGAAAATGTTATCGTTTGTTACGCGTACAATGAATTTGTTTACTAGCACAGATGTATGTAAGCAATATTTTCTTTAATGAAAATAACGAAAATTCAGAAAAGTCCAAATTAATCCCGATCAACATTTATCAATTCTAAAAATATCATCAGCTTAATACACTCAACTAAATTTTGATGACTTGTTTTGTGAAAAAAACGCTGCAAAATATCTTATAAAAAGTAATATTAAATTTATTATTACTATTTTGTTTTCTTCTAAAATATATGAAATATTTATTGCTTGATTGCAAAACTAACATAGGATATGAAACGACTCTGTATATTATAAAATGCATTGAGCTGCTCATTGAGTCTAATAAATGCATACACATTCATTCTAAAAATCGTATTTTATTAATTTTGTTAAAATTTAAAAAAAAAAAAAAAACACGTGGCCCCAACTTAATATAAAATAGATCATGTGGCCCTCAATAGCATCTGAGTTTGACATGCCTGTTGTAGGTACACGTGAAAAACATTAATTACCAGTCTCCAATACGTAACACTGCGGAATTGAAAAGTCAGTTTTCATTGATCATTTACAAGGCTGATCTTGCGATACTTCACAGAACGCTATCAGAAATCTCATATAAACTCCATGTTTTTCGCACATTGAAATCGTGCAATAAAACATTGAACACTCGCGCTCACAAACTTTAGTATTTTATTTATTGAACATAAGAAAAACCATAAGTGAACATTTTTGCTTGCCCTTTTTTAATTAATATTTGAAAAAAGTAATCATGTTTTTCGGATACGCATATTACTAAAATAAGGTTTTAGTATTATTTTCTACATTCCCAAGAATCTTAAGCATCTATTTCCATTAATTCCATATTTTGTTCCCACATTGCAACTGATGTCACATAGATCATATTATAAAATCAAATAGATTGACTGATGGTGCTATAGTCGTATTTTCCCCCCCACATGTCAGTCGAATAGGTGACGCAGTTCCGGTCATCGGAATCCTCTTCCTGCTCTTCCTGTTCCCCGCCGAACCCTGGAGAATGCGAGAGAGCGATCCTCTCCTCAAGTGGTCCGCTGTCCAGAAAAAGCTCCCTTGGGGGTTGGTCATCCTCTTGGGAGGGGGATTTGCTTTAGCTAATGGCACACAGGTAAAGTAATTGACCTCGTGCAATGAAATTACATCGTCATAATATTTCTATTTTAAGAAATGCAAAGACTTTAACCCCTTAACGCACACTTGTTTGTAAAAACCGGAAAAAAAATTAATTTCTTTTATTTAAGAAAACTTATTTTTGGTCCTTATTTTAGCCAAAAATAAATCAGTTTTTATTTTAATTTTGGATTTTGATCCGCATTTCAGATTGGAACCGAACATTGCAATCTTACACAGACATTGATTTTCCTTTTTCTATTCGAATAGTTGTTTTAAAAAACATATTTTTGTCAGTAAAAATATGTATTTATACTTATTATACAAAAATAATATTTTAGTAGTAGTATCTATTTAAAAACACCATTCAAATAATTGTCTGGTATACTTGGAAGCAAGATTGAAGCACAACGTTACATTTATTACGCATGCAACAACTCTTTTCCTTTGCTAACCCTTTTAGCACAGGGCAGTATCTTGTGAGAGCTCCTTTTTTATGTTTGAACAAAACTGAGGAAATATGAAGCTCTGTTCGTCGCAGAATTCAAGAAGATTTTGATCTACTCGATTTTTTTTTATTTGTATTGTTATAATTACTTTGTATAAGTCTTTCTACTCATTTGCATCTGAAATCTACATTTTTTTCCACTTCATTTTTTATGTAAAACAGGCGTTCGAAATGCTTATGTCTAGCAAAGGAAAGAACACTTTTTTATAATATTTATCTAAAATTACTATGAACTGTATCTAAATCTACGAAATCACGACGACGGACCTTAGTCAGTTTCACAAGTGCAAACTGCGATCACCTAAATTCGAGTGTGAAAATTCCAGCAACGTATAATTTGCCTTGGGTACACTTATCTTTGCTTCTTCAAGCTGAACATACAGCTCTGAGAGTTACATTTCCGATTGCAACTCTCTACTTTAATCCGTCATCCCAAGGTTCTTTACCATTCGTCTTTTATTCCGGAATTTGTGTAAGAGATTAGTCAACTTTTTGTTGATTCTAATGGGTGTAGTTCAATCGCAAAGAGGGTAAGTAGGCCTAAAGTATCTTATATTCAAACAAGAGTAGATATAGTTTTGATCTCCACAAAGAACTATCAAAAATCTATCTTATGTTTAAACGTTATATTTTTACTAATAAGAAAGTTAGAGGGCAGACGGAAAAATATTTATTCTATTTTTATGTATACAACAGTGTTTTATACAAATTTCCATTCATAACACACAGCGTAAATGAATCACTTATTTACCTCCATTTAAATCGTGTTTCATAATTTAAATTTTAATAAAATGAAATTAAATTAGCTACAATTATTGAATTATTTTCCTTTTCTTTTCAGAAATCTGGTCTCTCCAAGTGGCTGGGTGCCCAGATGGTAAAACTGTCAATCCTGTCACCTTTCGTGGTGCAAATCATCCTATGTGTCTGCACGGCTACTTTGACTGAAATCATGAGCAACTCAACGGTGGCCACCATATTACTGCCAGTAGTCAATGAGATGGTGAGAACTAAATGGTTAAATAATGGTAAAAGTGCACAGAAATCGTTAAATCCCTTTCAGTTACTACGCCTAACTGCTGTCAAAAACGTTGCAAGTTAACCAATGTCAACAACATAGAATGTTGCCAATCTGGCAAAGCAAAATGTTACAAAAAAAATTAATTTTCAATAATTTTAATTTTAATAATTTTCAAAATTAGAAACAAAATAATATTTACACTTATAAAACATATTCAAAAATTAAGTACAACTATTATTTTAATTTTAATCTGTTACAGAACCTATCCACTTTCCATCAATGCTTGAGATTTGCATCAATGCAAATATGAATAACATCAGGTAAATTTGCTGACATCGAAAGCTTTCTGGAATGTTTCTCGGAAGTCTATATTTGCCTAGTGCTATCCACTCCCAATACGCCCCGTCATTGACAATCAAATGACGAAATCGACATTTGAGTTTGCAGGCTTTTCTGCACCAATCAAGCTCGAAAATTCTGATATCCCAAAATATCTCGATAATACAACTTCTATTAGGTTTATATGTTCTTAGTTTTAAAAAGACTAGGGGAAGGTTACGGCAGACCAATCCCCATTGTACAAATTATACACACTCATTGCTCAAATTGTAAAACTGTAATTTAAATTTATTATTATGTTAAAAAAATATTGGCGATACAGCCAAGTTGGCATCATTTTTGGTGACCTGACAAAAATGTTAGTGGTCCTATGGATCTTTCTGAAAATTACTGGAGAAATCTATAATATCACGATCTATGACGCAAGCAGATTTTTCGAGAAAAGCAGGGAAGGACCCATTGGCAAATTGTTCTTAGCGCTCCTCTTCAGTTCAATTCAACTTTTTACGACCCAGTTTTGCTAACTGTACCTTTTGTATAAATAAATTTATCACAGCATTACGAAAAACTTTGAAATAGAGAAAACTAAGACACGCTCCATTAATGTATGCATAGGTGTATTTTATTTTTTACTTATTACACGAACAGGAAGAGCAAGATTTTTAATTTCTGTCACACTGTGAAGCAGCATGAGAATTTGGGCGACTCATCTCGTACCACTGTCAAGTGACGACGATGACATTTGAGCCTTTCCCAAGCACCACCGTGGGAACTTTGAGCCCTACGTGCATCAGCCACGGTGGACCTTCAGTAGCACACTGGGTTTCCATCCCTCGGCCACTGCGATCAGTAGAAAGAGCGAGATTTCAAAAAATGCAACACGTTGTTGGATTTCTTTTTGCTCATAAGGGTTTCCCTTTCTCTGCTTAGTTCTAAAATATGCATACACGACTATGAAAACAAATTGAAATTTCAAACACGCTATCAAATAAAAAAAAACTATAAAAGCATCGGAAAACTATTATTTTTTTATTAATATGCAATATATTTGTATGTTACTATTTATACTGTGTTACTATTTTATACATGAAACGTAGCGGTCTTCACATTTTGTTGACTGCTGGCTGGATGGCATAGTTGCTTTTGTAGCTAGCCTTGTACGTCAAAGTTGCGGGTTCAAACCCTGACCAAGTTGGAGGGATTTTCATGATGCAGAAAATCGACAGCGTCCATGCCACATGATTATACGGCATGTAAAAAAAACCTTTGAGTGCATGTTTGGCTTGGGTGCTCTCGGCAAAATTAAATTCCCAGAGCAAATTCGCATCGTCAGAGTTCAGGTGCCTCCCTCTGGGAGGGAACTGGGCGTCAAAATTACTTGCGGCAATTGGTATTGCCTATATGGTGCCGCACTAAAAAGTGATACAAATTCCTAGGGAATGTACTACGTCTGCAATGGTAAAAAAAAAACCAATCCACAACCTCAATCCGCAATTGGGTAAAAAAAAAATTGTCGACTCGCAGAACCCTTAAAACTATGAAGTGTTTACGGAAAAATCCAGACAAATCTGCAGCCTAAAATTTAGGAGCTGTTCTAGCTTAAATTTTGATTTTAACACACACATGGAATCTGTTCTTCCTTCTAATTCACTGGCAAATTTTCCGATTTATCTTTTCAAGCTCTTGGTTTTCTCCTCTGCAAAATACTATTTTACAGAGTTTTTTCAAATGTTCTCTTACAGTCACTTTTTTTCTTACAAATGGGATTACTAACTATATAATATTTAAAACTTTCATCCAAAAAATCCAATTTATTCCATTGCACTAACGAGTATAAAATTATTTTGCAGAGTCTGGGATCATAAACAGCAAAATATTCAAAATCTAGATGGTACAAATACAGTCACTCAAAAAAGTGTTGGGGCACTTGGCATACATAACTGTAAAGCCATTTAAAGCAACATTTATCACATTAAAACAAAAACAAAATGAATTAAGAAATATTTTAACATTTGGTGTACAGTATATAAGAAAAATTTCATTAGTATTATAGAATTATAATTTGATCTAGCTTTTCAATTATAATTCAAAGGCGCACTGGAGTCAAAAAGTATTAGGACACCTTTGAAATGAGAAATTTAACAAATATACAGCGCATCAATAGAATTTAATTTCACACCACTTTTTTAGACTAGAATTTTAAATGTACACGTTTTACAGATAAGATTATTTATAGATATAATATAACAAAGATATATCGGTTGGTGTGCGAAATCTCGTAATTATTCATTGGAAAGAAGGGAAATCAGTTCGCTGTTTCGGAAAAATCTTGAAATTGAGTAAGTCTACTGCTTTAACATCATTGACAGGTTCCTGAAAACAAATAGTGTTGAAAACAAGAGAATATCAGGGCATCTAAGGATATTTAATGAACGTGAAGAGAGGTGGATTGTGTGTGTGTGTGTGTGAGACAAGTACACATTAATCGAAAAACTAGGGCAGTAAAAATGACTTAGAAATGTAAAAGTGTTCGGAAAATCAGTAAATCCTGAAACTGTCAGAAATGTTTTAAGAAAACATAAAAATATCACATGGCAGAGTAGCTCAAAGAAAGCCTTACATCAGCAAAGCAAATAGCTAAGATAGGTTGGTATTTGCTAAATTTTATGTAAGGCAGCCAATAGAATATTGGGGAAAATGTAATTTTTGTTGATGAAATATAACATTTTCGGATCTAAAAGTTTGGCGGAAATCAAATACACAAATGCATGTCAAAAATGTACGGCATACTGTCAAATATGGAGGAGATAACCAAATTGTCTGGGGCTGCATGGTGTCGGAATTTTATTGATAGTATAATGAATAAATATGTCTATCTTGACATTCTCAAGTGAAATTTAAAGCAAAGGGTGAGCAAGCTGGGAATCTCAGGACATTTTAAATTGTACCAAGATGATGACCCGAAGCATACTGCAGATATTTGCAAGTTATGGGTTCTTTACCACTGCCCTAGTATTATTGAGACTCCCGCACGAAGTCCAAACCTTAATCCCATTGAACATGAGTGGGATTATTGGCAGCAAACACTATATGAGCTCCAAATTTCTAACAAGGAGAAAATATTTTGTCGCATAGTGGACTAAAACAGATAAATCGTTTTGCAAAAAATTGTTCTAATCCATGCCAAATAGACTTCGGAAGGTCATAAAAAGCAAGAGCTGCCCAACAAGATATTAATTTCTAAGTTTGAATTGTTTTTCTTAATTTATTGGGAAGTGTCTCAATACTTTTTTGATCAAGTTTTTTTAACTCGATTTCTTTTATTTTCAATTTTAACCATAATTGCATTAATGAATGAGTTTTGTTCACATTATTGTTATTTGTATTTACCAAAATAACATTTATTCTGTTTTTGTCACAATTGCATGTTTAAGTAAAATATTACAATTAATTCTATGAAATGGTAGTGTGTCCCAATACTTTCTTGATAGACTGTAAAGAAAAATCGTTTTAATATTCTTTTGTTATACTCATGTCCAAAATTTAGGTCACAAACATGTTTTTCATCATTATTTTAAAATGCTTGAGTAAAACTGATAGAATTTGTATTTTATATATTTTGAAGAATGGGTAGAACACTGTGAACCTTTAGTTTAGGAAAAGCTGTTGTCTAGCTTTAGTGTTTGCAGAATTACTGGATTGAGACCGTTCAAGCATATGGGGATTTTGCCTCCAGTTTTGTGAATATTGCATTAAAACAAACAAATTAGTCTCTTTGCAGTGAGAGAAAGTTCTCATAATAGTTTAGATGATTCCTTGAGATGGAGAGCCATTGGCAGGCTTGAAGCTTGCCAATCTCAAGCGAAGTTGGCCTGAAATTGGTCTTCCGGTTACAGAATCAATTCCAAACAAGTGGTACTGTCTCCAGGAAAGTCAACCAAGGTCACCACAGAGTATATACATCTGCATAGGATCTCTACTTGGCATAAGGCACAAGATGACATAGACCAGCGTTTCTCAAACTGTGGGGCGCGATAACCCTACGAGGGAGCGCGAGCATATGGAAAACAAAAGGTTTAATAAAATTAATTTACTGGAATGAAATAAAACAAAATACTTTTTGACATGATAAAATTACACATTTACACTGATATAATTTATACATATCATCTGGCGATATTACCTTCCACTTCAAAATGCTCGTTAGTTATATCTTAAATCCTATAACCAAATTGAAAGAAAGAAAAAACAGTTTGTTTCATTTGCTGTGATCTTGTGATGAGAGATTTCGTTTTAAACCTATAAAATATACTACTCTTTCAGAGATAAGACCCAGAGAACAATCCTTGGAAGGTATAAACTTCACTGTTATTGGAATACTATATATGAGCTGTAGAAAGAAAAGAAAGACTTAATTCACTTTTCACCAAAGATGCAGAATATATTTGCGATCATCTGTTTGACCTTCGAATATCCCTTTTTATGTTAGGGAAATTGTAAATAACGTATTTCTGTTGCGCTTTTTAACATCTGAAAGAGTTTATGATTTTTGGAAAAGCACAGATAGCGTTTTGAAGGATTATACATTTGGTTAAGATTTATTTGAGTATTCTGAAACATATGCATCGTAATGAAAAACGTTTTACACTTTTCTTTTTTAGAGCTAACAGCCATAATTTTTTTTGACTAAATATACTTTTAACCCGAAAGCGGTAGCGTCAGGAGCACTCTAGGCCGCCCTAGGCTTATGAAATCCTTAATTCTGGGAAAACTGTTTATTTGTTACCAATGGCATTTTGACAGTATCCTTCTATATGACGGTCTTAATGGGAACTAAAATGCATTTTTCACATTTCTCCCTCTTTTTTTTGGGGGGGAGTGGTAAACGTTTTTTTACTCTAAAGGTACTTGTTTTGATCGAGTTCCCCACGCGACCACTTTAGTTCCAAAATATTTTCTATGAACATGCTACATTTTCCTCTATGAACCACTTCCAAAAGCCCTCGTGTTGCTAATCAGTGCGACGTTAATATTATCTCACTCTCACTCACTATGAACCACTTAATGGTTTTGATTACTGTGTTGTGCGATTGATGTTTATAAATGTAAATGAGCTGAATATAAAAAGAGAAACGGGCATCTGTGATCTCTATTGACGGAAGTTGAAACTGATCAAGCAAGGGAAAAACCTGATGAAAAAATGCATATTAGTCATGATATTGAAAGTAAATTTGAAAAAAGCGATAAGCATGGAACGAAAGGAAAATTTTCAATAACAGCTGAAAGAACGCCCATCAAGAAAAATATGAAGCCACAAGTGTACCGCAAGACAATCTTCTTCCTGTCAAAAAGACACAAGCAAGGGAAGGTTTAACAGGATATTTGTCGATCATTAAAGGATAGCAGAACTGCAATAACGTGAATAAAATATGACAATTTTGCTTGAAAATAACATTCCTGTATTTTTAGCAAAAAGTGTCTATATGATTTGTATCCTTTATTAAAGTCACTCACGTTTGAAACATTTTAGTTCAGTTTTATTGGATTTTTCCTCAAATTATAAAAAGAAAAATTGAAAAGTCCCTTAAAGTAGGTAATTACATATGTTTTCTCTTAAATTATTTACTAGAATTGTGACTTTTATCGTGTACAATAAAAATAATTATAAGAAAAGGATTGGGATGACTCAGTCACTCCGCGCGACCTTTAACGTTAGTATGGAATGCGCGTTTGCTACCAGGCTAAAACATTTTTAAGGTAACTGGGACGTCTGTGACAAGGAAAAATGAACTTATTTTGCACCACATTTAAATGGATCTCACTTACTTAAATTAAAAGCAACGAAAGTAAAAATTTTTCATTGAATTATCTGTATTTATGTACCTGTTAATGTAAAAAAAAATTCCATTTTAAATTACAAATCAATTTGCATGAGCAATAATTAATCAATAAATATTTTATTTTTATTTTCAAGACATATTCTTACGTTTAGGTACACTTTGCATAAATTCCACTGCATATATAGCTATAAAGTTATAGAGTTTTAGCAAACATAACAATCCATAAATTGAACGAAATGAAATGTAAAAAAATAAATTTACGTGTTTGCTTACAGACATTCGTTTACGACTTAAAAATTTATCCTTTATTTTGTTTTAATATACTACTGAAAATGCTTGATACCGTGAATTACAATTAACGCGCAAATTATAAAATATTTATACAAGATAGATTCGGTAGCTATAGAAGTATCGACTAGACCAAGACTGATTGGAATTGTACAAGGCACAGCATTTTTATATGTTATACGCAGAAGTGCGAGATGTTGTCCAGACTCACGTAGACGTTTGCGAGAATGTTGAATGGGATGGAGAGCAACATAGAACATAGACCAGTTTTCAAATAACATTTGTACTTTTTGAAATAGATGATAGAGGAAATATAAAAAGAATAATCTATATATAATCTTTTTAAATATATATATAAATATCATTTCGCAATCTGTTCCGATTTAAAAATTAGAGGAAGGAATAATAACTTGTATAATAAACCTATTGCTTAAAATTTTTATTACTAAAAAGTAACATATACAAAATTTTATACTTATTTTGTTGATTTGTACAGTTTATAATTAAGATCGTATTGTAGTTTTAGCACCAAAGTGCATTATTATTATACAAGGGGGTGCGATAAAAATTATGATGGAAAATTGGGTCGCCAATGGTCAAAGTTTGAGAAGCACTGACATAGACAGACAACGGCTCCTCAGCTTGGTCGTGACCTTTCTGCTGTGTATAGAAGAAGAAATTCCAGGCGAACAGTCTGCTGCTATCTAGCATAGACTGGCCTTTACGCCCGGCGTCCAGTCTGGTGCATCCCTTTGACTGTACGCAGCAGAAAAAACTGGATATTGTAGAGCTGAAAACAGTTGTGGGCATCACAAGAATGAGGGCAAGTTCTTTTCAGTAAAATGTCGAAATGTACCAGCCAAAGTGATTCTCCTCGAGTTAAAGAGGAGAAAAATGAAACTCGCTTTCATCCCTCCTATGTAATAAAAATCAGTAAATTTTTTTTTTGGTGGCAAAAGAATGCTTGTGTGTGGTGACATTATGTTTGGCAATAGTACACCATTGTACGTTTTCGATGTGGGCACTGTCAATTCACAGCGCTTTAAGGGGGACATTCTGGAAGCCTATGTGAGGTTTTTCCGGATGCTTTGGGATGGGACTACATTTTTACGGATGATAATGCGCGGCCACACAGAACTCACATTGTTAATGAATTTCATGAAGTAGCGGATATTCGCCGTATGGATTAGCCCTCGAGTTCCTCGGATCATAATTCTATTGAATATCTTTGGGGTAGACTAGGAAAACCCGTTTCTCAGCATAGCTCCCCTTCCAGGATACCCCAGGAATTAAAAGTCCCACTTTTGGTAAAAATAGGCTTTGTTGCCCCAAATGTACTTATTGACACCCTCATAAATAGTATGACAGTTCGTTGTGAGTCTCTTGTATAACAATTCAAACACAGTAGTCACACTCCATATTAGAAAGACTTTTCCAATATAATAAGACGATCTCTGATTCCTGACTTGACACATTTTTATATAATTTGTACCTTAATTCACAAATTAAAATCTTTTCCATATAGTTAAGTTGCTATATTCTTTCTCACATTGTAAAACGTGACTGTGTCTAATATCGTGGCAACACAGCAAAGAGTTAATCAGTTTCTACAGATTTTATGGTTGTGACCTTAATTTTGGACATGAGTGTATATTATAATAAAAGTTCCAAGAAATTACTAAAAAGCGAGGCTGTGCCGTGCCGATTTTGTGAGTTTCTTCCCTCGAGGAGTGCGGCCCACGTTCAGACACTTGTGGTCATCCAAATTCCATAGAGAACGTGAAAATATTTTGCGCACATATTTATAGTTTTCCTTTTGAACTTTAGCTTGTGGAACCCCTGGGTATGCTTTGGGGAACCTCAGGTTTCCGAGGAACACAGTTTGACATCCACTGATCTTAGTTTGCAGCCCCGGGATCCCGAAATCCCGGTGTGCCATCCAATCTGGAAGTTAAAATAGCTAATCTCGAGGTTTAATTTTTATCTGTATTACATTTTGAAATTTTTTTTCTCATCTCTAAATTTATTTTTGCATTTAATTCTCAGAAAATTTATATTTCCCCCAGGAAATATGTACGTAATTTTTTTTGTGTGCACTTATCATATTTTTTTTTCGTATTGATAAATATATTTAAAAAAAATAATCTAACGACACGATTTTTAAACTCTGAGTACTATACGCATTCTAATTTTTTTGCATTTAATATTCAGTTTACAATGGACTAAATTCACAGGCAAGCGGCACCAGGTCGGAATCACGTAATGCGGTGACAATTATTGGCACGAGCAACACGTTACCGTGGTTCTTACATTGTTTGATATTTTGTGTTTTAACTTTATCACCGCTTTTACTGCTTATATTTTTGAACAAACATTTTCTTCGGCAGGACAATTTGTAACAAAAATAGGAAGCCATTTGAACGATGAAACGCTGGACGAGTTGTGTTTCTTAAAAGCTTATTTACAGAAACAAAAGAAAATAAAAATAATTTTTTAATTTCATTATGTACTATTTTTTGTTTGTATTTTATGATGAATTAAGTTTTGTTTTGAATTTTTTCAATAAAAAATTATATTAAACCAATTTTTTAATTACGTTTTTAGTTTTATTATGCAATTTTAACTATGCTAATGTGTAAGTATTTTTCATACATAGTCCAAACCTAAAATCCCGGATTTTAATAATAGCATTAATTTTCACATCACATCTGTTTGGTCTACCTTTAGTAAAAATATTTTGGGAATTCAATCCGAAATCCATTTTTCCCCCATTACTGTAAATTCCATGAAAATTTTTCGTTTAGAAGAACTGATATACGTTATATAAATTTTGAAGGATTCAAATTCTCAACGTTGGTTGAATGCGGAAACTAAGATTCGTGGTTCAAATTTAAGCGGTGCATTTGGTTGTAGTTATCGCTTCTAAGAAATGGTCTAAATCCCAGTTAATGTGTGTTTTCCCATTACACATCCATCTTTTACAGGGACTGACTTTCAGACGTTCTCGTCTTATGCCACAATTCCTTTGACATTTCAGGCTATCGCATTCCATGTCCATCCTTTGTACCTGATGCTGCCTGTGACTGTGGTTTCATCCTACGCGTTCATGTTGCCCGTTGCAACAGGTCCCAACGCCATAGTGTTCGATAGCGGACGCATGAAGACCATAGAAATGGTAAGATAATAAATACAAATTAGATTTATATTTATATTGTGAATAAATTAATACGAATACAAATATATATAAAGCGTTCGACAAACTGTCTCTCGTAAAACAACATTTTGCTCAGTAGTCTGAAAAGGTTGCAAAATCAAAAGGACATCAAGAGGAAATGCGAAATATGGTAGAACACAACGAAGAGAGAGATGAAATGATGCAAATGAACGTAATTTTTAAAAAAGGAAAAAATACATCATTAGAAAAAATGCGATTTTTTTTATTTAGTTAAATTTGCGTAACCTATTTATTTTTCAATATTCAATTCCAAACAATGGTGAAAAATTTCACTCTTAATAATTTGACAGAGAATTTTATAGAGAGGAAAAAATTAGAAAGCAGCCACATGAAAAATACTTCAGAATTCTACAGTTACAAACTTTTGAGAAGATATTAAAATCAGAAAATGCAATTATCAAGTTTTCATTGAAAAAATTTTTTTTTGTATTAAATATAAAATAAAATTAAATGGAGGCTTCTCCTGAATGTGCAAAAGAAAAATTGTAAATGCTTATGATTAAACTAAGACTATTAAAAAATAAATGACACCGTTTTCATTAATGCAGATTTATTAATGATTTAAGATGCATGTTAAAAAACATTGATGTTTGAATCTTAAAATAAAATCATCGTATAAAAATATGATTTATTTAATCAAAATTTTCTTAATATTTTTTTGTTATATGACCATGTATCTGAAGAAATCATTTAGATAATTATTTATCATCGTCATCATCATTCATCAATAATAATTTACTTAAAGCTATCATTATATAATTAAAAAAGATGTGCTTTCAGAGTAAAGTAGGCCTCTAACAGAAAGTTACTCATAATATTTTATTATTTAATTTTTTTTATTTTTTTTGCTGAAATCAAGCAATATAGTTAGAAAAAAACATATACTTTGATACTAACAGATAAAAAATTTTTTTAATGATCCATCTTGTAGAAGGGTTGATGCCGGTTATTCCTTTCGAGACTTTAAAGCAATGTTGTAGAGATTTGTAGCGGCCAACTCATATGCTGCTCTAATTCCAGCCATGTTCATAAATACGAGGCCCTTCGCTAATAACCTTCAAGTAGCATCGAAATGCGATGTCAATAACACAATCTACAATGTAATACAAACAATCAACAGTCAATCTATTTATGATATAATACAGGTTTTATATTACAGGTAGATCAAATAACTGATTGTCATTACATTCAGAAGGAATACAAAATCTTTTAGCAAAGGATCTTGCAAGCTTGATTTACGTTTAATTTAAGAGGTTGAAACCCGAGCTTTTTTGTATTTCACTTTCCAAAGTTCCACTACACACCAAAGAGAGAATTTGGAGCCTGACGAGTCTTAATTGGAACCAGGAATTGAATTCGTGACTCGACAGAAACAATGTCATCCACGAATTAACTACTATGACCACTCCCCTAACGTAGTCAATGTTAAGTCATAAAGACACTAAGATGCTGGAATGCCAAGAGAAAATAATGTGATCCAAATTCTCGATTTTTAACAATGAGATGCAAGTAGTTGGATAAATAACACAGTTCTAATTTAAAATTTTACTTGTTTTCTTAAAATACATCTTATGTGTGTGAGGAAACTTGAAGAGGGGAAAATTAATCTTATGTGGCAACATGTTTTTCAATAAATACTATTTAAAGGGAAATCAAAGTGTTGCCCTAATTATAAAAATTAATCCCGTTTCACATTCATAGAATAGTGTATCATTGGATAGGTTAGTGTTTTCTGTTCAGTATATAGATGGTACCCTTTATGGGGGACTCAGACGAGGCATTTATTTTGGCCGAAATAACGAGGATTCAAGAGAAAGCACAAAACGAAATTGCTCAGCGTAAATTTCGACATTGTTATGGAAGCAAACTTTCTGATCTAAAATGAATAAAGCGATGGTAAGAAATGTTTTGGCAGCGTCAAAGAGAGTTTCCCAGTGTGAGTGAAGCAACTGTTGAGCAATCGTTACAACAGGAGTCCTGTTGAATCAACTTGTGAAGCATCACGTGACCTTGAAATATCGTAAATAACTTGGTTAAAAATTCCTTATAAAAAGACCTAGGTAGCATGCTTATAAAGAGCACGAGTGCAAGGCATGTTAAAGAACTCTTGGTGGGAGCTGGAATAAAGCTTAAACATTCTCTAAGCAATCAAGGGGGACCACGTTGAAATTTATTGAGGTAAATGGTCTTATAAAGAACTCATAAATAAATACTTACAATACATCCAAACAACATGTATCTAATAAAAATGGTTTGATCCCAATAAATATTTATAATTAGGGCCACACACACAGAGAGAGAATTTTGGTCTACCCAACATATGTAGCATCATCTATGCGCTTGTTTCTCGTTTATGTGTACGAAACATTTGATTTAAATATATTTTTGTTTCCTTTCCAGGTGAAGCCTGGTATCGCCATGAACATTCTTTGCTGCTTCGTTCAGGTGGCCATGGTCAACACTCTGGGAGCATCCTTATTCGATTTGAACACTTTCCCGTCTTGGGTCACATCTTCAGGAGAGGGAAACTGGTCTACAGCCTTCAATTCATCAAATAATCTTCAATAAAGTTATGAATTTTTCGAAAATTAGGTCAAATGAGATTTTCACTTTTATCGATTGCCTCTGTCTTAGCAAATCACTGAAGTCCCTAGATCAAAAAAGACTATGCAATTTAAAAGAAATAAAGTTCTTGTGCACTGTCCTTTGATTTAGAAACAATCAGAACTCGAACAAGCATCACTTGCAAGCAAAACATATTTTTTTTAGATTAAGAGTATTTTTTGAGGGGGGAGGGATGAAAGTATTGGAATGAATGAATATTAACGTCACCCTATTGAGCTACAAGACGTCTTTTATCGAAAGACCTTATAATTTTTAACCAAGGTCAAGTGACGAGGGAGGCACCTGAGTTGGCACCCAACTCTCCTAACTTTCACACCACACTGACGGGAGGAGGTTTGAACCTCGACATATTTAGCGTGCACTGGCTCCTTCTGCAAGGCGGGTCTTCAGTGGTGCTTCGCTCGAACTCCGACCAAGGATCCATTACCTTGATTTCTAGGCTACCGTGGCCACATGTGCTGAGAGAGGAAACGGAATAAAAATATATACCGGTGTAAGAAATTAAGAGAATTGGCAGACTCGATTGGTTATCTCTAGATCTACTGGATCGATTTTAAGGAAATTTGATATGCACATACAATGATGCAATACAAAACAAGTAACCATTCAACAATTGCAATACACATGCATGATTGTTCGTAACACTCGTTGGAGTAGGAAGGTATAAAACTGCGGTTGCTGAATAAACAAAAGAAATGGGTTAATAGGGGGTATGGCCACTCTTACAGATCTACAGGCCTTGCAGCGTGATGTCATACTTGAAATAAGGCAGTTTATCAGTTCTTGTGGCAATTGATCCCACTCGTTCAGAAACGATGTTTTCATTTGATGGATGGTTTTCGGAGGGGTTTGCAAGTCGCAATTGCCCTCCCCAGAGCGTCTCAGGCATGCTCTTTAGGGCTGAGGTCTGGAGACCCGGCTGGCCAATCCATACGGCGAATCTCCTCACTCTCTAGAAATTCGTCGATCAGAGGAGCTCTATGTGGCCTCGCGTTATCGCCTATTAAAATGAACTCGGAGCCACATGCACCACTGAAAAGACGAACATAGGGCTCCAAGACCTCATCCCTATACCTTACACCAATCACAGAGCCTCTTTCAAAGACATGGAGAGGTGTACGGCTATCCAACGTGATGCCTGTCCAGATCCTTAAACTTCCTCCGCCATAATTTGTGGACATTGGAGGGTAGGTAGTGGGTCCCTGGTTTTCTCCATATGAACGTACGGCGAGAATGGATGTTAAGGATGAAACGGGACTCAATGGTGAATAGAACAGTCACCCACTGGTCCCTACTCCAATCTCTGTACTATCTGCCCCATGCTAAGTGGACTCTCCTGTTCATAGACGCCAGCGGGATGAAAACAGCAGGTCTTCTGGCAAACAACCCTCTCTCATGAAGTCTTTTTGAAACAATCACGCTTGATACAAGGGTTCCTGTGACTGGCTGCATACAAGTAACGAGAGAGCTGATAAGCTGTAGTCCCTCTGTTACGCCTCGCTATAATTGAAAAAGGGCGATCTTCTCTGGACATCGTGGCTCTTGGACGACCTTGTTCAGGCTTTCTCTCGATGGATCCAATATCTTGGAACTGTTTCCATAAGTTACACACGACGCTGGGCGTTAAATCGAACACTCTACAAATCTGGACTTGACATTGGCCTTTTTCTAGCCTCCCCACAATTCGCCACTTCATTCCATTATATAAATGTTGGTGGTTACTCATTGTTACTGTTACAATTTGAATTGAACCGATTGCTTCAGAATAACATTAAAAAATTCGCCGAGGTGCGCTGGCGAACGAAAAACGTCTTAACTTACACGCGCTTATAAAGCCTGTTTCTCTGCTGGCACCGCCTACACATACATGTACACTTACGTATTTGGTGTACAATATATGTATTTTTATCTAGAAGCAGTGGTTTTTCATTCAGTTCAGTTCTTTTCATGCAATTGATAAAATTTGCAAATTCTCGTAATTTATTTCATCAGTGTATTTAAAACATAAATAATAGCGCAGCAGATGTTTCTGATTTAAATATCAACCTACACACAATTTAAATAAGTTGTAATCTCTCTCTTTATAACTACGGGAGTTTCCCCCCAAACAATCGAAAACGCAAGTAAGCAGTAATGACAAAAAATATAGCATATTAATGCGCAAAATTTAGATTAATTTAAAAGGGATTTAAGGTTACACGTTCCAAATTTGTTTTCAGAAATAAAGTTTTAATGTTCTATTCGCTGTTTCAAATGTATATCTTTCTGCACCAAACTTTCTCACAATTAACCACTATAGTGTCCCTAAGTAAAGTAGGCTAATGTCTCAAGTCATACATCCAAGATTTCTTTACAGTCGCCATTTTTTTTTTATAAACGGAGGAAATGAATTTATTTTTCCTTAAATCACAAGGGCCTCACAGTATATTTGTGCACGGGGACTCAAAATAAGAGCATCATTACGTAAGTACATTTTTGAACAATATTAAGTTAAACATTCAAAATTTGGCTAAAATATACCAAGCATTTGATTCATTGGGTAAAATAAGCTAGCTATTAACGTATTGAAGCTAATTTTAGTGACATTCCGTCCTATGATTACAACCACGGATATCGTAAATTTAGTTATCCGAACACACATTGAAAAACGACCTTCTTCGATCATTAACACATTTTTATGTTATTGTCTTTACAAAATATGTATTACTTTGTTTCTACGTTCTGCAGAGGCCAAGTTATAATCAAATGCAACAAAATTAGAAAAATCGGGTCTTTAATCTACCAGAAGTGACCCATGAAATGATTCCAAATCTATTGTGTCGAGTCTGGTAATTCAAAATACTACAAACAATTTCATGAAACTTCTTGTGTGTGTGAACCTGATATTTATATTATTTTCAAAGGAATGTACTAAAATAACTTTTACTGTATGAGAAAATGTTTCGGTTATTAGTAGTTATTTCAATAATTGCCTCATTTATATGTGACATTTCTTAATCAGCTCTAAAATTTTTATGTTTTAATAAAACATTAAAATATTATATAAACATTTCCTACATAAATGTATGTAGTTTCTTTTAGTAAGGCTTTTGTACTCTTGTATTAGTTCAATACTTTTCCCTCTCAGTGCCTTAAAGAATTCTTTAAAAAAAATTGCTTAAATTTCCCTTTCTGTAAAATTTATATAATTTAAATATTGCTGGTTAAGTATTAATATTGATTCCTAAAAAAGTATTTATAATGTTTTAGTTATGCTATTTTTTGAGAAAAAAAAAGGTTCTCTGAACGTGTACGGATACCTTAAGCGCTGAAGGCTGTTAATTCCTGTACTAATGTAATTCGAAAGATCCTAGAACTTATATGAACCCATCATTAGTGAACAAGATCTTATGCTCATGAATGAAATATTATATAATTTGTCTTCAGTTGTGTGTGATCACATTTATTAGCACGTAAACGCAAGAGAAACCCAGTGGTAACGTTTCTCGTTTCCACCTACGGGTCCGGGGTTCAAACCGCAAGCTGGGCAATATCAAATCAGCCTTTTTTTTCCCCCTCAGTGGGTTGATAAATTAGTTTCAAGCTTGCTTGGGGACTAAACACAAGGGGGTTTCGCGTCAGACTACCACCTGAACGGAACATCTGCTCAAGCACCTCATCGAACGTCACGAAAACAGTATTATTGCAGTCTGCCTGGGCCCGTCATGAGCTGTTTCGTCACTGAGTTTAGTTTTTAGTTTTGTAAACGCAAGAACGAGATAAAAAAAACAACTCAAATGTGATTAAAAACCTTGATCCAGTGGTGTAACGCACACTTCCGCAACCCCTGCACTCTAGGGGACCCAAAGCTTGACTGCCAAATATGTATTTACGCTTGGGGCCCAAACCCTAAGTTGATCGTATCAAATTTAATAAATTCCAGTTGACTGAATTGGAAATGTGTGTAGGGTTTTATTGACACAAGTGCAGTATAAGATCCGGCCTCATGTGAAAGATCTTAAAGTCAATCAGCAGGTTTCACTTTGCATCCTGGAAACCGGAATTTCTAAAAACATTTTTCATGTTTAATAAATAATAATAGATTGTGCCGCTGAGAAAGAGAGCGATAAGCGAAGCACAGTAATTGTAATTCCTGCCAGTAGGGCAGAGGGAAGGACGAATTTATTCATTGCGACCTATTTTACCGAACAGTAACGGCTGCCATTCGGGGGGGGGGGGATCCATCTCGTATAGATACGTTTGAGCACAGTTTTTTTTTTTTTTTTAATATCGTAAAATCCGGCGTATAACGCGCACCTTTACTTTCAAGCTGCAATTTTTAATTTTTAGGTATATTCGCCATATAACGCGCACCACCTTTTTAACAAAGGAACCTGAAAAGTACGCGTGCAATGCTTGTGTTTTGAAATCATTTATTCGAGGTATTGTTCCAAGCTATAAAAAATAGTATACTTTTAGAATTACCTATTGCGAAGACCTATTGCGCTGTCTTTCTAAAACAGGGATGGCAAACCCGCGGCATCTTAAGAAAACATACACAGGATGCAATTCCTTCCTGTTACATTTTTTTCTTTACAATATGATTCATAATAAGCTAGTTTCCTGTTCATATTACGCTATCTACTTATATCTGCAATTGACTGATGGGATCCCCTTTGCTCTTAAGCAGGTTTTCTTAAAAATTATTATAAAAATATTTAATGGTATTTTCTTGTTCATGCATATTTTTTTACTATCTCCGTGATCATTTTACAGTTCTAAGCCCTCTGGTGGGGTGAGTTCGATCCTCCCGAATAAATCAATAGCCAGGGATTCCCCAAACATGTTTTGTAGCGTAGCATTACGTTTCTTCTTTCTTTTAACGTCAGCAAATACTCGAGCGCACATACGAATTGCATTGCATAAATTAGAAAACTAAAACTAGATTTAAAAAAAGGTCCATTGGTGCATTTAAGCGTAAAAACAACGCCAAGAAAGAGAAGATAGTAAACAAAAATTTGCACATTTTTTAGTCAGACTTCTACTTCTGGTCCAAGTATTTCTGCTAATAGTGAGTTAGATGATGTGGCCACTACACACACACACACACATTGTTGCTTGAAAAACCTACTAAAGGAAATTCAACAGTTATTGCAGTTAAAGATGCTGCCGATCATATCAAAGACGACCATGTCCGCATGGAACTTGAAGAGTGGAAGAACCATCGGTATCCAAAGGCGGATTAAGGTAGTTGGAGGCCCCTGGCGGTAAATGATTAGAGGCCCATGGGCTCAAGAGTCGAATGACTAAGATAGTAGAAAGATTCGCTGACCTTAAATTCTCAAAATAAAATTTGCGTTCAATAAAACTTATTGGCTAAAGAAAATTTTTAACTGTTTTTAAAAAATTAAACCCCCTACTAAAGAGCTTGCAATTTTGCTATACAACTTCCTGATTTCTCTTTGGGAAATTCATCCACTATTTTTTCCGTACCTATTTTGTCCAAAACATCTTGTTCTCTATATAACATGGCCATGTTGTATATTGGGTTTGTCTTCTCTCCATAGTACTTCTTAAATAATTTTTAACACACTTCGATATCGATAGATATATATTGTTAAAAATATTTTCAAAAGTATCTCAACTTCAGGGAAAGTATCTTTACATTGGGATTCCTCTTGCAGCTCTATATATAATAGTGGTGATAAATTTATAATGGGGGGTCTTCATTATGTTTTTGTTTTATTTTCGAAGCAATAAAAACTGATCCAATTCATATCGTTAAAATTAATTCGATAGTCGTCCTAGTATAAATTTCCTTTTTTTCTTTTTGCAGCTTTCTTTTTAATTTCGGGTAATAATCTTTGATATAAAAAAAACAGTAAAGTGTGTTCTGTAACAGTTTTATAAATCTCAGCTCTTCGGGAGAGTTCTGTTCTCTCTTTTTACCGCATACGACATAAAATAAATTAACTGTGGAATATATATTTTACCTTCTTTCTATAATTCATAACAAACTTCTTTATTTTCACCGAAAATATTTTTTCTCTTTTACTGCCTGTTAGCTTGTCCAGCTTCCTCTTCTAATGAGAGGCTTGATAAATCAGTGGCTCTTTGTTACATTTTTCCGAATTAATTTCTGAAATTTTGTACACAATTTTCTAGAAATCTTAGAAGATAGATCTTTTTAATAATCCACATCCAACTTATTACAGATTATCAATTTATTATTCTCTAGAGTAGTGTATTCCAAATAATGGTCATTAGGGAAGTTTCCTATTTGTCCAACTGTTTGAAAAGGAAGTTGTCTCCCAGTATTGTAGTCTTTTTTCCTCATTTGTATCACTGATTTTAGCCAGGGATTTTATTAATCTTTATCTTGTTAGTAAGCGCTAAATTCAACTAGGCATGTCTTTTTTATCACATAACTTAATATTTTGTTTAATTTATCTTCATTAGTAAAACACACTGATGGAAATAAAAAAATCCTATCACCAAGAAGTAGTTGTGATATCAACGTTCGAGTTAGGTGCATAAATGGGGTGCTAATTGCGCCAAGGATGCGAATCAAGTGTACTTTAAGTATATGGTATAAAGTTCGTGAGTATTATTTATTATTGAGATTTGACGTAGTAAGTGGATGTTAGTCCATAATGACTTTAAGAAGACGAAGAAGCCATGATCAACTGCTCGCTGGGTTTAAACTGATTGTATAATAGAGCTACAAATAGGTGAATTTTCTTACTACGATATTGCAGAAATTGGTAGGAATGTATCCACTGTGCATGATTTTTGGTAGCGGTGGTTCCGGGAAGGCACTACCTCAAGAAAATTAATTTCCAGCCACGAACGGGTCATCACTGACAGAGAAGGCTGACGTATTCACCACATTGCTGGAGAACATTGTTTTGCATCACAACAGCAGAAACTACAGTTTTTTCGCCACCAGAGTGACGCAGTGAACTGTAACAAATCAATCGTTTGAGAAATAGCTTCCAGCCAGACACCCTGTAGCGTTCATACCCCATTAGCTCCAAATCACTGACATCTGCAACTTCAATGATGCCACTCTAGAGTTAATTGGAGAGTGGAGTGGCGATGTGTTGTGTTTTCCAATCAAAGCTGTTTCTGCCTTGGTGACAGTGATGGCTGTACATTGATCAGAGGAAGGTCAGTTCAGCGCCTGCAAACCTTTCTGCGGCCTAGACAAACTGGGCCTGCGCCTAAAGTCTGGCGTGAGCAATTTTCTTGATTGCAGGGGGACTCTCTAGTTTAACTCACATTACCTGACTGCAAACTTGTACGTGATTCAAACTGCCGCACAACCATTTATAAACATCATTCAAACGATGTTTTCCAACTGGATAACATGAGCCCTTGTAACCCAACATGCTCAAAAAAGTGTGAACGTCTAGATCACCAGATCTTTCTCCAAACGAGCATGAAAGGGACATCTTTGGACAGCGTAATCCCCAACCATGACTAAACAAACTTGACCGACCAAGATCAACATGTACGCAATTCCTTCCCACAAGCCGATATTCGGTACTTCTACGAAACATTATATGTATGTTTGCATGCATGCATTTAAAATTCTGGCTGTAACACCGGTTTTCAATTTACCATCATTTCACATTTGAAATGGCTATTCTCGCACTTACATTAACCAGGGATTTTGAAACTTTAATCAAATATATTACTTAGACAAATGTATTGCCGAAGTTTTATTAGTCTGCAATAATTTTTCTTAGGGATGAGATCCCCCCCCCCATCAGTGTATAAAGCATCCGAAAGTAATTAAGCACGGCTGTGAATTAAAAACGAACTTGTTTGACTTAAATAGTATTCATTCGTTCAAAACAAAATTTGTGCAAAAAAAAACCGCATTCGAAAATTTTGTACAGATTGCATTAGTACAGAAGAAAAATGGCTAGGGCTGCTACACAACTCAAATCCGTTAAAATTACCTGGGTTGCAATATCATTTTTTGCACACACTGGAATCCATCAAGTTTGGGGCCCCTGGCCACCGCCAGCCGTTTAATTCATCTCTGGATAAGATTCTGAACAAGAAATAATCATTCATAAGCAGTTGTTGCAGTGTAAATCAACATGCAGAATCATCCAATACATGACAAATAAACCTGACAAATTCAAAATTAAGTTTTGGCTGTCTACTGATGTAAATTGGCTTGTTCATTTATAATTTTAATAACTGCAATAGCTTGTTAATGTTTTTTACAAAGATCTTGACATTTCTAGTAGGATTTCTCGTATAATTTACAAGAAATCCTCCGACACCTCAATTTAAAGTCGATAATTTATTCTTGCGATCAGGAAGAGCTGATTATTGTTTTTTGCTAATCAGTGCGACGTTAATATTCTCTCACTCGCCCCTCTCCAACAAATCGGGTACATGTTTTGAAATGAAAAAAAAAATGCAACTTTCAATGCTGTAAGGAACAAAATGAAACTTCGTAAATTGTGAGAGATTTCAGAAACCAATTTGTGGTGAATGAATTGTAATAACTGTCAAACATACAATTGTTGTATTGGCGCTATTGTCCAATTGTGGTCAGAGGCGGATTAAGCGGCTGGTGGGCCTGGCGTCCGCCAGGGGCCCCGAGCACATGCAGGGGCCCCAAGCTGATAGACTTCAGTTATAAGTTCAACGTGCAATAAAAAATTTTGTACTGATATTGCAAACCCAATGATTACCCACGATTTGAATCGTATAACAATTAGTGTTGCCCTCATATATTGCGTGTAAATGCGGTTGAAATCCGTTTGTTTTTTTGCTTTTTTTTTAAAAAAAAAATGTTTTCCTTAACTTTGGTCTTTAATATATGTTTTCGGTTCCAAGTTTTTAAAAAGTTGATCCCAGATTTCTTATATTAAAATAATGATCCCAGATCTCAGACTATAAACAACTACCAATGTTTAGTTCTTTCGAAAGAATCTAGTATTTGAAGGTTCGTGATTTATTGTTATCTAGATTTTTGTGTTTATATTTTGAGAATGTGGGGAAAGAGATCGAAGCAGTGTCGGATTAAACGACATGGAGGCCCCTAGACAGTCGAGTTCTCGGGCCCCTTAGCCTGTTTTTGGAGCTCTAACAGAAAACAGAACACGCTTTTGTGGGCCCCTAAAAAGCACGGGGCCCATAGGCAATTGCCTACTCCTCCTAACGAATAATCCGGCACTGGATTGAAGTATTTTGCAAATTTAGCATCAGTTTTATTTCAGTCAGCATGACAGAAATAGCGAAATATTTAAGTGAGATTGAAATTTCTCTAAATTGATGAATGAATCAAATAGTGAAATAGATGAAAGTAATTTTTCAAAAAAAACTGTAGAGCAGCGTTTCTAAAACTGTGGGGCGCACCTCCCCCCGAGGGGGAAGCGTGATAACCCTACGAGGGGGGCGCGAGCATATGGAAAATAGAAGATTAAAAAAAATTAGCTTACTGACATGAAGTAAAGCAAAATACTTTCTAACATGAAAACACACACATTACATTGCTATAATTTATACATATCATCTGGCGATATTAAGTCATCGAAAATAAAAGCTCCTAGCTACAGGGCTTACATGTGTAAGCAAAAAGTCGTAAAATGTTATCAATGGTCTTTTACCATGGATAACATTTTACCAGCTATTTTACGTTTATTAAATAGTATGTCACTGGCTTAAAACGATATAAGTTTTCCGTGTGAATTCTGAATCTCAGGAAACGCAATAAGAAAAGTTTATAAGCTGGTAAAGTTACTCGAAATAATGAGAAGACAAGGAGTGGTATAATCTTTGAATGTAGGAAAAACTTCTCATTCAAAGCGGATCCACAGAAAGGTCGTTTGAAGTGAAATACAGCTAACACTTAGGATGGAAAAAATCCATTCAGAATGTTATTTGCCTGTAAATGACAATAACCCCTTCGTCTATTGATTGATTGACTGTAATAAACGTCGTACTAAGAAGCTACAGGAAGGCTTGGCCCTTAGTCGGAATTTTTTTCAGAGATTGTCCAGTGAAAGAGAATATTATACTTTATTTATACCGGTTCTCTTTTATTTCTGTAACAACCAAAAGACTGGATGTGCAATTATGGTGAGCAAGGGCTCGATAACTGCTACCCGTTTCGAGAAAAGATAGGACCATAAGCGCCAAAAGTCTTCCGTCACTCTCAAAGTCTATAGTTAATTATTTTTTTTAAGGAGTATCAATGAGTTCTCAACGTTGGTCCTCTGGGGGAAGGGGGAGCGTTAAAGAAGAATTTCGGTACATTGGACAAAAGCAGGATCCGGAAAAGCACGATCAAGATTTATGGCAGGCTTAAGGACGAATGAAAAGAATGGGACCGAATGACCCTCAGAAAAAGACCCCTTTTCGAAGAAAACTGAGGAAATTTTGCGTTAATTTGACTTCCGAACTAATTTCTTTTAGCTTCCTGCGCTTATACAGATAAATCGGAGAACCGTGTTTAAACAACAAAAAAAGGTAACAATATTTTCATTTTCAAATTCTTTTTTGATTTTTAAGATTTAATGCGCGGTATTTTAATCATTGCGTAAAATAAAGTGAAGAAAAAGATTTTGTCGCATTTGCGTGTCATTACTATTTTATTTATTTTTCGTATTACATACATAAATATAAATAACTGTCATCAGCTTCTTAGAATATTTTCATGATGATTAACATATTTAAATGTGTTTTCGTAGCTTGAATCTTAAAACATTTTCGATTGGCATTGTTATTCAAATGAAAAAGTATTATTTGCCTCTCGTATAAAAATAATTTCTTGAGTCAGTTATAAAAAGCGATAGTAGTTCATTTAAAATACAAAACATTAATGAGATTTTGAGTACATCCATTAATTATTTACCATACTTAAAAGAATCCTAACACAATAAATCGAAATTGAAATAAAAACGGTATTATATTTATTGCGTTGATTTTTTTATTTGTAATCCTAACGTATTACGATAATTTTGTTTAGTAATATATGAGCCAATCTATAATTTCTAAATATTTAATTAAAATTGCTTCAAACTGTTAAAAGAATTTTCAAAGAAAGAAAGTATATTAAGTTTACTTAAAAAAAAAACACTTTTCTTTCTTTTTATTGGTAACGGGAAATAAACACATAATTTTTCTAATATATGCTTTAAAACTGCTAAGAGAACCCTTATTTTGTAAGATTAAATTTGAAAAGCACAATTTTTTTTTCTTTTTGTATTTATTGCCATTTTAAGAGTGATTTACTGGCGATACTTTTTTGACTAAGATCTTTTGTCCAGACAATTTGAAAGGATATTCAATGCAATCTAATAATTAAATATGTATAACTAATTATAAAAATACATAAAAATCGTATAATTACTTTAAAATGCATAATTTCTTTAAATAAATAATAAAGTTAATCAAAGTTCTAATAAAGTTAATCAAAATTCATCTATAACTATATTTAAAAAAGGCAAAAATGCCAAAACTATAGCAGAAATTTCTTATAAAAAGCATTTAATGAAATGTTTATTTTTACAGAACAATAATAAATGTTGAAAAATATAGGTACTATTTTTTAATTGCTCTTAGTTTAAAACTATTTAAAGTGGTAGCAAAATGTATTACAGAAATAAAAATATGATAAACACAATTTATAAAGTAGATAAGAGAGGGATTTCAAACAAAATAGAAATGTGAAAAGTTATTCAATATGTAGTAAGATTGTTTAATTTTGAGATAGGGAACTTTGAATGTAATTAAGATATAAATTTAGTTGAAAAATTGTAGATTTCTTTTGTGATATTGTGGCGTTTGTCAAACAGTTTTGAGTTATCTTAGAAATTTCAAATAATTTTGGAAATGTTTTATTGTTCTGTTTAGTCACAAGTATTAAGATTTTTGAAAAAACAAACAAGTATAGTAATAATACTAAACTAGAATGTGTAAAAAACATTTGTATTCAGTTAATGTTTTATTAACTTATATTTAGAAACTTTAAAAGGAAACTTTACAAAAATCAAGAGTATTGTAATTGTTTTTCCAAAAAATCCCACAGTTTTTTAAAGAAAACTAGAATTCTTTAAAGCTTACTTTTGGCTGAGATATTTTAATAATTTTGTTTATAAGTAATCCGGAAGCTAAGCTACGTTTTGTTCTAGAAATTAAACTATGATTTCTGTAAAGAATAAAAGAATTAAACAAAATATGTGTGTATTATAAATCAGAAATTTCATAATTCTATCAGAAAATTTGAAAAAAAAATAATGTAATTTTATGAGAGTTTGGAAAAAAAATTTAAATGCTTTAGAAATTTTAGCTCTAAATTTGGACTGCATATTAAAAATTGCAGAGGGACATTTGATAATGCGTCTAATATGTCCGGGCGGTACTCAGGTCTACAAGCACGTATTAAAGAACACAGTTGAAGCGCAGTTTATATTCCTTGTGCCATTCATTCTTTAAATTTAGTAGGAAATTTAGCAGCAGAAAGTTGTAGCGATGAAATTAAAAATTTTATGCTTGTACAGAAATTATTCAATTTTTTTTCTGTGTCAACCCATAGCTGGCTAATTTTAAATAAAAATCTGGAAAGGAGTAAACATGCAATATCTGTGAAAAAAAGTTTCAGATACACGATGGTCAGCAAGAGCAGATGCCGTACGAGCTGTAAGACTTGGTTATACACACATAGAAGAGGTCCGGGCTGAAATCCGTGATACAAATGAGAAGATCACAATACTAGAGGCAACTTCTCTTTTGAAATAGATGGGGAAGTATGAAACTTTCCTAATGACCGTGATTTGGGATACCATACTCCAGAGGGTGAGTGCTACTGGCAAAGCATTACAATCAGTTGGGTGTGAGCTATCAAAAGGATCTAATCTACTGAAATCTTTAGAAAAATATATACAAAATTTTAGGAATGAATTTGGAAAAGGTAGAACAAGAAGCAACTGCATCAGGGCTCTCATTTGAAAAGGAAATTGGGCAAGCTTGCAGGCAGCGAAAGAGAAAAATTATTTTCAGTGAAACTAAAGAAGGTCAGGAATTTGAAAATAGGGAACATTTCTTGGTCTACTCATTCTATGTCATATGTGATAGAACAAGTGCAGAACTATTCCGAAGAGCTGGAATATATGAAAATGTTATCGAACACTTTTTTTGTACTTTTTGACGAGATGTTACCTGAAATTAAGAAGAAAGCTGTACAAAAATTAAAGGATATTTACAAAGACGATATTAAATTGTTTAATTTTGACGATGAATTGGATCAGTTTTTGCTATTTTTAAAAGAAAACAAAGATACAATGAACACTCCAATAGAAATTTATCGAGTTGCAAAAGAAATGGTCTCGACTTTCCCTAATGTAGAGATACTTTTAAAAATATTTTTAACTATACCGATATCAAATGCATCAGGTGAGAGATCTTTATCGGTTTTAAAGCACGTTAAAAATTATTTAAGAAGTAGTATGGGAGAAGAGAAACTGAACAGCATGGCATTTTATATATAGAACAAGATGTTTTGGACCAAATAGATACTGCAAAAATAATCGATGAATTTGCCCAAGAAAAATCAAGACGTAAAGTTGTACAGCAAAATTTTAAGCTTTTAAATAAGGTTTTTTTTTTAATTCTTTAAAATAAGCTTTAATTTTTTTTAGCTATACATTTTATTTTGAGAATTTAAGGTCAGCGAATTTTTTCACTATTTAAGTTTTTCGACTTGTCAGCCCAGGGGCCCCAAACCTTTTACCGCCAGGGGCCTCCAACTAGCTTAATCCGCCTCTGATTGTGGTGTATATTGCGCACAAATTTGTATTGGTAATTTTTTCCTATCACATGCCCTTCTTTTAAAAGAAATATTTTATAACAAAATACATTGCATTGCATATTGTCCTTTATATACCGTCATTTTCAAACAAAAACTATGAAAGGTTGTGGGTAAAAAGAACTTTAAAAACTAAATAAACAAATAATAAAAACGTATCAATCGTTAAAAACTCTTATATATTATTTCTATGCACAATTTGTCAATTAAAAAAAATTTACTTTGACTCGGGTCGTTTTGGGTCAAATTGACCCCCCAACGGCGGTTTTAGCTAAGTCCAGCTGTTTTAGTGTTAAAGACTTGGCGGAAACTGGGATACCGTTTAGATATTCAAACAGAAATACAGAGGGGGCCCACAATGAAATTTGCCAAGATAAATGGTCTCATGAAAGATTCATAAAGGCAATTACAATAAACCCAAACAATCTAATTATAATAGTTTGAGTTCAGTAAAAATTTAAAACCAGAGCAAAACTTTTGGTTCATCCTATGTTATTTAAAAATAGATTAATTTTCCAATTTACAGCACAGTTAAATTAGGAATCCAAACAATGAAATGCCATACAATCCAACCACTTTCCTGCTTATTAGTCTCAGTTGTTCCATAATCGTTATAATACATTATTTTTTTATTATTCTATTTAAACAGTATTTTCCCAAGGTGGAATCCCATTAAACAACTTTTTAATCTGAGGTGCAAGCTGATCCTTCTTTATTTATGAGATGAAACAAGAATGCCCCAAATTC
This sequence comes from Trichonephila clavata, assembly GCA_019973975.1. NCBI lineage: Eukaryota > Metazoa > Arthropoda > Arachnida > Araneae > Nephilidae > Trichonephila > Trichonephila clavata. The sequence goes on from BMAO01021357.1 coordinate 68,526, forward strand.
TTTTCGTTTTACTTTAATTAAATACTAATTGTTGATGTATTTGATTTCAAATTTGTTTTATAAGAAGCTTAATTAAAATTATCTTAATTTAAAAAAATTCCAAAATCGAAGTAATGTGTATAAGTACACAAATTTAAGAAGGAAAACAGTTCTTGAACAAAAATACAATATATCTCAATCAATGCAGTTGTAACCAAATATAATTTTACCAACCTGAATTTTTTCCCTTTCAAGATAGATATAGAAATTTATGGTTCTTCATGAAATTTTTTCAAATGGTTTTCCATGTTTAAAAATAAACACTTTTTGCAATTATATATTTTTTTTAAATAAAGAACCTAGTTATTAGAATATTGATTTTTTTACAAGTGGTCAACTCGTGAGCACTTGCTAGAATTTTATATGCAAAAGTTAGTATTTCACCAGCTATTTTATATTCGTAAATAAAAGAATTCAATGTATTGAAATTTGTACCAAATTTATGTAAGAATTATACATTTTTTTCAGTAGAGAACTTAACATCTTGCTTTTATTGAAAAATTAATTTTTAAAATGACAGAAAACTAAAAAATTCTATTAATTACTCAGTTAATTGAAAAGCTTAAATTTCATACAAAACATTTGTTTAACTATAAAAAATAAATCTTGTTTTATGAAGATTAAAATTTGTTATAAGTAACATAAACAGATTCTATAACACTATTGAGTGCCTTTCTTATAAAGAATAAATACTGTACCTCACTAATCCAGACAGCCATTAATAAATGGTAAGCAACCATAATTTAAGCAGTTTTTTCCCTCAATCTAATACATATTACCAATAATTTGTGAATTCTTTATACTATTTCATTTTGTCTTTTTACAAAATTTATGTTCTACTTTATATACAATGTTCAGCTATATACCTTGGTTGATCTTATATGTTTGGGTTTAATGCGGAAAATTTAGACCTTGAATTAATGAGACTGTTACATACAGTTAAAATAAGAAATCTTTCTTGACACTGTGAAGCACTAGTACAACTACCTTTTTGAAGTTATGCAAAAATGAAAACACAAATAAGCATAGGATTTTTAACATTTTCTAAAATAAGCAACCCAGTTCTGTAGTATAATTATATAAACTATACTAAATGTATATATCAATCATCAAAGTAATCAATCAATGCATATAAAAATTATTTTGAGAAAGGAATAACCACCGTTAATTACAACTTAGCCCAAACCGTTCTTAAGTATTTGTGTGTATGCATGCTTTTATGCATTTGCATTTTGAAAATTTTTATTCTGTGCTTCCAAACCTTCACCATTGTATAATTTTAATTACTGAATGTCTCCATTTTTGCATGTGAGCAATGTTGTATTTTGTACTGTGTTTATTGTATTTGCATCCTATCTTGTTTCTTTTTACCTTTCGATTTCCCATTTGCGCTTGTATCCCTGTACTTAAGACTTCCTACCACTATTGATTGAGTATTGACTTACGTTTGTAAGCCTTGTGTTATACTTGTTGGCACACAGAGTCTACCTAGAGTCTAAAAAAAAAAAACCTGTTATATGTATATATTTACAATTACATTAAGCACATACACACTGAAAATGCAAATAAAATCTTAACATTTTCAAAAAATAAATGTAATCTATTTTAATTATTGGGCAATTTGTACTCTCTTTTTATTGTTTCATATATATACATTTATTTATTTTGGCATCATAACATGCCTCGATTTTGTATGAAGAAAATCAATAGCAATTGCTTAATCAGAATAGCAATTTCAATTCTTTTAACTTGAACCTCCTATTTTAGTTTCATAATTTAACATTAAAATACTGATTAAATAAAGCTGTGATTCAAATAAATTTTTAATAAACGAGAGAGATGCTCATATAAACTTAAAAATTAAACACTTGATTTAAAATATCAATTTATTTTCTCACAAAATATTTCCAATTTAAAAATATCAATTTTCATTTAATAAAATTCAATTTCTTTGTTTAAACCCATCATACTCAGCAAATCAAATTATATTGTTAGATTAACTATAGAATTGTGTATTTTTAATTACATATCAATTTTTACTTAAACATCAAATATATATAATTCCCTTTTAACAGTGCATAAGCTATTTATAAAAAGACAGTCTTTAGTTTCCCCTTTCACACACCACGAATGATTTTTTAAATAGTGAGTTATGTATTATCACAATACATCACCACAGTTCAAGATAACTCACCAAGTTGGCAACTACAATTTCACATGTTGTATGCACTAAATTGGCCATCATGTGCTGCGTTTCATATAATGTCCCCAACTGTTTGTGATAATACATAAGTACTGCAATATATTTAGTATTTTACTTTTAATACAATTAAAACTTCTACATTGAAAAAAATGAACCTTTTGATAGTAAGCAGTTTTAAATTGTAGAATGAATACCTTTCAAAATAACGATATCAAACAAAGTAACTACTAGAAAAATCCTAATGTAAAGCAATATACATGACAATTTCTTTCAAAATGTTTATGTTGATTCAATACACATTTTTTATTCAAAGTATGTATATACGAATAATATATATGTACACTATTAATTTTCTTATTTATTTTCAAGTCAGCATTCAGGAACAGAGTCGAAAATATTAACATCAATTATATCACATTCTTTGAGCAACTACTTGAAATTTGCAGCTCGGCGGTGAAGATACATCAGCAGTTACAACCGATGTTATTCCTAAATTCATTAAGGCCCCTCGCACAAGTCCACAAGTGAATGCTAAATATTTTGGGGTTGAACTTAGGAATTGATTACTATTAGTTACTTTAGTGAGAAATCGAAATGCATTATCGTGGAGAACATAAACACCTTGATTGTTGGTACGCAGGTTGTTGATTTCCTTTTTAAATACACTAGACCAAAAATCTTTGCAAATAAATTTCATGATATCCAGCTCATCTTTGAATCGGGCCCATTCTCTAGTCAATCTTTCAACTAAACGATAGCCAGTATAAAAACCTATAGTTTCTAATTTGGAGACATCAAACTCTTTGCATTCATCCGCAGTTGATGCATACGTACATATCAGTTCCAAATGCAATAGATCGAATAACACTTCATCAGCCATACTCAAGAAATGTTTTCAAAGTGTATCATAAGAAAAATCTAATTAATTATCATAAGAAAAATTATTTTCCTAATCGCAAACCAAAATTTTCATTGATCAACATCCCATATAAAATGCGAGATAAGTTTAGATGTTTCAGCATTATCTTGAAATGTGAAATCCAAATTAGATTATTAATAATTTTTTGACATTATAGAGGGAAGAAATGTTTCAAAGAATCAAAAGAAAATAATTTTATATATCAGACGAAATAAACACGAAATGTGTTTTTAATGCAGAAATTATTGATCATCATGCAAAAAAAAAAAAAAAAAAAAACTAGTATATTTTTAATTATAAAAATATAACAGGTAACTTACTACTCAACTCATTTTTCAATAATGTTTATGTTTACAACAGAGAGAATATGATGCTTTCGGTATGTGTGATGTTGCTTAAATTTCTTAGTATATTCTTTTGTGTCAGAGCTATAAATTGAAGTAAGGAAGCCACGTGTTTTATTTACTAATCAGTTTCATCACAATACATTAGAAAAGTAGTTAGGTAAAAACTTAATTCTCGGTGTTAGAATAACGTAATGCTGTAATTTTTCCTGGTCCGTTAACATATTTTGCTCTATTTGTAATGTAAACTGCAATGTTGTTTTAAACTATTTCAAATTAATATAGAGATTATGGTGTAATGCAGATGTGGGCATTAAGTCGATCGCGATCGACATGTAGACCGCCGAGATTTTTTGGGGTGACGTCTTAATATTAGGTGTTAGTAATTATATACCGAAATATTCAAGATTGGCTGACAGTATGCAGACAGTCTTCTACTGACTTTTTCTACAAGAGCGAACTTTAAATGGAAAATATTTTATTTTTTTAATGTTTTTTGAATTGTTTGATGGTAAATGCATCATTTGATATTATTATATTTGTGACTTTTATTATTATGTTTGTATCGTACGTTTTGCTTTAAGCGTGACTTTAAAAGTGTGAGTTTTTTTTATTTTACTTATGTAGGTAAGTACATATTTCCGTATTTATTATTAAGTTATAATAAATATAAATGGTTCAAGTGTAGTATAGGGGGGGGGGCCTTTAGGAATTGGCTATTTATCTTTGGATTTGGCGATTTTTATACAGATATTATAGTGAGAAAGCGAATTCATTCTGGCTTCCGGACATTTTTCGCTCAGTAGAGTTGCTTGGCGATCGATTTTGGTCGCTAAAAGAAATTGACATCGCCAAGCCCCCCCCCCCCACGCGGCCGCGGTGGCCGAGTGGTCTAGGCATCGGATCATGGCTAGCATGTCATGGGTTCGATCCTAGTACCACTAAAAGATCCGCCGTGTAGGGGAGCGATGCACGTTAAATCTGTCGAGAGCTCAAACGTCCTCCCGTTGGTGTGGTGTGGTAGTTAGGAGAGGGGGGTGCCAGCTCAGGTGTCGTCCGCGTCACTTGACCGTGGTTCAAAATTACGCGGACCGTCGCCAAAAGCCCTCGTGTTGCTAATCAGTGCAACGTTATTATTCTCTCACTCACTCACCCCCCCCCCCACATACACATGATATCTCATAAATTGAATTCACAATTTTTGTGAACAGCTATTCTGAGTACAGGAATGAATACAATTTACATTGTATTGCATTTTGATCATTACATTTATTACTTGTAATTAGAGACTTTATTGATTAAATGGCCAAAACTTATTCATTAACCAATATGGGCTTGCCACTTTTTACTGCAATACATATGTTAATATTCTCTTGTTGTAAAGTAGTTTAAACCAAAGATAATAGCTTGAAGGTTATATGTTAAAAATATACTTTTTTAATGCTTGTTGATAATAGTATTTAATTTTGTGTATTATTTCGTGAAAAAATAACTTTAACCAAGTTTGCCCACCCCCGGTGTAGTGTATCCATGATTGTATTGACAGTTTAATCTTTGTTTTAAGTATTGGTTTTTTATTTGGTAAAATTTCATTTACAATATTCTTATTTGAAAACTCTTCTTATGTGGTTGTTATGAATATTTTTAACTAAATAGTTTTTTATTAAATAGTTGCAAATATACTGTATTATAACATATAAAGAATAAAGTATTTGTGTGCGTTTTTGTGAAGGATTTGTATTTTATAATCTTCATGTGATCTTAAACTAAAATATGGCTTATGTTATATTGGTACTTTTCCATTTTGGGGGCTGTTAATGGTCGAATCTCATCGATATCTAATTCTTCAATTCTTAACTCAAATTTTGGATTATTATTTTATGAGGAGGCAAAAAAATTTTAATTGCAGCTTAAGTGCAGGATAGCTGGCCCCTTGGGTTTCATGATATTTATTGAGATGCCAGAATGAATTTGGCTTTTCATTAATTTGGCTTTGTTTCATTGCCCTTGGAATACCTACCACTACATATAAAGAGTTTAGCAACTTATTCTGCCAAAAAATTGGCTTTACCAAGGGGCCACATATTTCACAATTCTACCTTAATTGCTTCTAACATTGAAGAAAGAAAGCTAGTTTTTTTGGTATTTACACATCATCACTGCAGTAAAATTTGCGACACTGGATTCATGCCATAATATCAAAAAACAATGATTTTTATGCGTTGAATCAGATTTTAGTGTAAAATGTCGGGATTTGCGAGGCACAAATTTGGCTGCAGTGACGCTAATACACATGTTCTGTTTTTTCATATAATCATCACATAAATTCACATATGCCTGGCATTTGGTGATTTTTCTTGTTGCATTTTTAAGGCCCCCGAAACAGAAAAATGCAGTTTTGTCTCCAAAAATAATACATGTATTATATCCTACAGGTAACAATATACAAAATATGGGATATTTTTTTAAGAAAATGATACACATCAATACTCAAGCTCTTTTACAAATTTATGATTGTAACAAATGGATGTCCCACATTCTGGAAAGTGAAGAAAGAAGAAAAAATACACAGGACTTTGTGTGATTACATGTACATTTTTCTATCGTAAGTGTAAATCTTTCTTCAGGAAATTAGATGCTTATCAAATAAATATTTTTTTCTGTAAAGCTAAAATTTAATAAGAATCTCTTGAAAAAAATTATTTTCCAAACATCTTTTTAAAAACATTTTATGCAGTGATGCTTTAAATAAGTCTGCATTGAAAATAACTCATTCCATGGTGTAGTTAGGGATTGTTTTTTGAGAAAAATATTAAAGAAATTAATAGATGTGCAGAAACATTTTTTAAATATCTTTTTATGAATATGAAGATTTTCATTGTGTTCATACTACAATTATTTTGTGTCATTAATATCTTAACATATTCATTCTATTTTATACTTCTGCTGAATTAGTCTGTCATGAGAATTTTCAATAATTACATTATTATTATAAGTCAGATTAGTTTTTAAATACTTCAGAGTAGCATATTCACATAATTAAACTTCATTTGGCATTATTTGCAACATGTTTAATATCAAATGCGGTCCAGTAATATGCAAAATTCATATATTTGGGTAGAAATATTTAATGTGTACATATATTTTTATATACATACTGGACTTAATTTTTTGTGGGAGGGTGGAATTGAGCTAAACTGCCCTTCCAGAACTTTTCTTTTAAAATTTCATCTGCCATATTTTAAAATGATGCACTTTTTTAATTTCTTTTATTTTTTAAATGTTTGATACATGGATAAATGTTTGATATTGCTAAATCAGCACATTGCATTATATCAGCATCTAAATTATTTGAGTTGATTCTCTTATTCATATTCTGATATGGCTTTCATTTTGATTCTATTTGATTGAAAAATTAATCAGAAATATTTATTTTCCCATCATAAGAATAGCTAACATTTCTACTTCATGAAAATAATTTAATTGCACTATTTATTTGTAAGTAAATTTACGTATTTTTTATTATATCATGTTTATTTTTCTGGAATAACTAAATTTATCTTTATTAGATTTTATCTTTCTTAGAGGAAATTTGTATGTTATTAGCGAGCCTTTATCTCTGTATTTAAAGTTAATCGAAAATATAAATATGGTAATTTTATCATTTCTTTTTATGATTTTTAAAAAAGTAAATTATATATATATACAGAGAGAGAGAGAGAGAGAGGATTTTGTTAATTGTCTGTCTTTTCTTTTTAGATTTATTATACCATTTATGACAAAGATAATTCAATTATTGGATGAAAAATAATCACCAATTATGCTTCTCTCTTATCACTGACTTTGTGTGAATGATGGTGTCCATCAGGTACAAGTCGTTCTTTTTAGGCATTATTCTTACATCTTTAACATGGGCTGTCATTTTATATTTAAGTTCCAAATTGACCAATAACCAATTATTTAATGGAACTAACTCTGAAAAAAATGCAAAGTGGCGACTGAGGCCGAGAATCGACAACATGCATCGTATTGCCCAAGTTGATACACTGGCTTTAGAATCAAAAGAACAACGATTGAAGAATAATTTTATCATTAAGAAAAAGAATCTTGATAGAGAAACAAATCTGATTGATGGGAATGATTTTGATGATGATTCAAAAATGAGTAAAACAACTCCTAAGTATAAACGTGGTAATGATCAAAAGGCAAAGCTGTTGAATTCAACTGATCTTGTTCATCTGGGAATTATCAATTCTCCTCATGATCAAAGGATCAAAGATGAAGGTTATAAAAAACATGCTTTTAATCTCTTGATCAGTGATAGATTGGGCTATCGAAGGCTTGTACCTTACACTGCTCACCTCTTGTAAGTTTTTTTCCCCTTGTAATTTGTGTGAAATTTTTGCAATATATATTGTATAAAAATTTTATTGTATATTTAAAATACTGTGAAATCTAATTTATTGCTGCTAATTGAGTTTATTTTCTTTGATGAATCTTATTACATTAACTTTGTTTGAATCACAAAAATAAATGTTTTAAAATTATATAATACTCCTTAGGGATTAAATTTTTTTTTATGCTAATAAAAAAGCTAAATAGTTAAAATATGAATTAATAGTTAATAAATATTTAAAATGAGAAAGATTAATGATACAATTACACTGGTAAAAACACTCGAATCGGGGTTTACTATTATGAAGTCCCAATTCATGGTAATTTCAATCAATTTTCTGAATTAAAATTTATTTAATTTTGCAATTTTTTATTTTTCTATTAATTTTTAATAATTGCATTTCTTAACTATGTTAATCTACCTTTTAGTTCAGTTCTCAATCAATTTTTTATATTTTCATGTGTGATATATATCTATTTATTCTAATTGGGCTGCATTTTATTATATATTATGTTAGGGAAAAAGAAATCCATTATTTTTGCTATAGTGATCAATATCTCACTAGGAATTGATCAAATAATTTCAGATACATGCTTGTTGGAAAGCTGACATTTTGCACAAAAAAATGCTTTTGTTCGGTCCATTCAGTTGTGAGTTACAAGGTGCCATAAATGGAAGTCAACAAAGAGAAAATTTGATACTTTTTACAGTTTGATAAAGGTGAAAATGCTAGCCAGGTGGCTGGAATTGTGAATGTTTATAGTACTGATACTGTAACAGCCAATTATGTGGAATTTTGGTCTCGTCGATTCCGTTCAGGTATGCCTGTCATGAAAAATCTCAATAAAATCACAGAAATGATTGAAATTGACCGGTATGTGTCGTAGCAATGTCCAGGAAATAAGAATTGACCATAAACAGTTTTAAACCATTTGCAAAAAGCTGGATTAAAAAAGAAATGATGCTTGTGTGTACCACACCAATTAACCCTCCACGTTTGGCTAAGTTTTTATACTTTCTGGTCCTGAAGTACGGGGCAATTTTTTTAATATTTTCTCTATATACATATGTTGCAATTCATATCTTCATCAGTTGTTTTAAAATAATACAAGAATTTTAATTGCTTTTACGTTTTCAAAAAGTATATAATATGGTGCCCGCTATTTCTGCAAACAGGGTTTATAAGTTAAAAATTTTACAGAAATTTTGTAATAAAATAGAAGAAAAAAAAAGAAAAGAAAAAGATCAGATTTACTTTGTTTGAATATATACATAAATATGAAAAAAAAATTAATTGTTAGTAAATATGACAACTTATTTATATTGATCTTAGAAATAAAGGTTGTATTTTTTTTACTGGTATCATTATTAGGCGTGTGCAGAAAGTTTTTTTTGGGTGTGATATACTTTTAAACATGGCTCCAAACATAGACCTACTTGGCATTCTTCGCACCAAATACAAGTCTCTTTGCATATCTTCTTTCCGTTTTTGTCTTATTTGGAGCAACTTACAGCACATTGTCTCCTAGGTTTCTTTTTTTTATCAGATGTGGTGGAATGTGACTAGAAAAATGCCTTTCTATAAGCCAAATACAGGTAGTGCTAGCATCGCTGGGATGTTTTGATGTGTATATAGAAGAAGAATTGTCAAAAATTTCTTCTATCACAAGATAATTTGAAATCAAGGAAAGATTTGTTTGTTTTTGTCCACTATATATGAATTCCACAATGACTGATCCAAAAATAAGAAAAAATTTTCTTGTAATACTTTCATTGTTGTTTTCTGGTACTTGGGTAATATGGCATCTCTTCATTGCATCTGTCAACACCACTCATTGTAAAGTTATAGTCATAAATCACTTTTGGCTTTAGTGTTTCCTTCCCCACCCCAGAATGAACTGAAACAGATGAAGTATCATGGAAAGAACTAAGCATATTTGCTATTTTTTATCCTTACACTTCAATAACATAACTTTTCCATGCTGATATGCAATGCATTGTCCCTTTTCTTCTTTTTCTTTTGCAAAACCTGGTGGTAAATCTTTTCTGTTACTGCAGAGTGTACCATGTATATCCATTTTCTTGTGAACAAGAATAACTGCCTAGCTTGGAGACATATAGTAATTATCAACAGTTGTGAAAAATTCTCTGTTTAGAAGTTGGTGTAATAGTAAAGAACAACAGCAGTTGTGATTGTGAATATGATGAGTATTCCAGTAACAGAGACATAACTTTTCCTGTATACAAAAGGAAGTCACATATGTAACCTGACAAAGCTTCACATAGAATTAAAAATTTTATTCAAAATCATGAACACTTCAAAGAAATATACTGTTTCCATGACAAACAACCTTTGTAAAGCATTAATGATTCATCTATAGTCTTTTTTCTAATGTGCTCAATAGCATCATAAGTTTTCCATTACTTAGTGCAAGGATGTGGGTTGACGTATCAAAATTTTTATTATTCACAAAATGGAGATTTTTCATCCATGAGTAAAAACAATCACACTTCATAATTTTTGAAAATATTGGCATGTTTATAGATTCTCTTTTTGACCCATGCCAATGATAATCTGGCTTTTTTACTAGACCTTGCAAATATAAAAGAGCAAAAAATAGCATCAGTTTGTCAACATTTGTTGGAATCCAGGATTTATGCTTCCCTATATTAGTAGAGAGATGTTGAGAGACAAATCTACATGTTTCATTTACTATCAATTCTTTTTAATCTCTATCCAGGAATAATCTTAAAGATTACAAAAGACTTCACATATATTCGCAAGTACCTTTGGATCACCAGAAAAGTGGAATCTAGGAGGTGCATGTTTATTCATATTTATTTTCATCCATGAATGCGCATTCTGAATTGTCCCACCATCATCGGAATCTTCAGATTCACTTCCAGATAACTGAATTTCCAATGAGTCTAAGCAAATTAAGTTTATCCAATGTTTTAGTATTAGTAATTACAGAATTGCTAATCAAACATTGATGCTTGCTACCATCAACACTGAACAGATTTATGAAATACTCTGAATCCAAATCTCTATCTTCATAATCAAGATATTTTCATTTGTTATTCCTACATATAATGCCACTGATACTTGGCAAATCCATATCTTTAATAAATGCTTAACACACGAAAGACAAAAAGCATGCAAATTCACAAATACACAGGGGAGGGGGGGGGACAAACAAGAGAACCTTCCTGAACCTTCTAGTGCCATTTTAGCAGCAAAAATAAGTATCTAATGATTTTTTAAAAACCTAAACAGGGTATGAGCAGGATCAGTATTGAAATTAGGGGAATAAATTCTTCGCTTGCAACTTTCACATGACCCGTAATCAGGGACAAAATTTATACCTCGCTCAAATCGCAGGATCCGTACGTGGAGGGTTAACAAGAAAACATGATGGAATGAATTTGCATCTGCTAGGCCTTTGCCAAATGGAATAAAATCAAGCCATTTCTTAAACAGATGGTGACAAGGTGAGAAATGAGTCACATACAGCAACATCATTTGAAAACAATTGTGATCAAATCACAGTGAAGCAGCTTTAACAGTGATCAGACCAGGAAGGTTTTACTGTGCATTTGGTGGGACTCCTTGGAAAGGAATAATTTATTATGAGTTGCTTCCATATGGCCAAACACTAAATTAGAATCTCTACTGTCGACAATTTATGGTTTGAAGCTAACAATTTATCAGAAATGGCCAGAACTGGCTATCAGGAGAGGTGGTGTGTTTCACCAGAACAATGCCAGCCACACACGCCTGTCGTGAGTTGCCAAAAACTTCTGGAGCTTGGCTGGGAAGTTTTGATGCATCCATCAAGTAGTCCGGACTTGGCACCAATCGATTATCATGTTTTTCTTGCATTGCAAAACTTTCATAGTGATAAAAAATTGGCATCAAAAGCAGATTGTGAAAATTGGTTATTAGAGATTTTTGGCAATAAGGAACAAGACTTCTATCAGAGAAGTATTATTAAGCTACCTCTTAAAATAGCAACAAATTATAAAACAATATGGTGCATATTGGCACCAAGGGGCAAGACTTCTATGAGAAAGGCATCATGAAGCTATCTGTAAAATGGCAACAAATTATTGAACAAAACGGTGCATATTTGACCAAAATTGGCTGTCAGAAACATGTTAAATAAAGTCTTAAAATTCATTTAAAAATAATGGATTTCTTTTTGCCTTATATATATTTTTTAATTTTCTTTGCTTTTGAGCTAAGTGACACATTTTATGTTGTACATGTTATTTTTTCAAATATTTTTTTTAAATATGAAGACCAAATTCATAATAAATATATTTCCCCCCTTTTTTTGTATCTAACAGATGTAAGAAGGAAGTTTACCCTACAAATCTTCCAAAAGCCAGTATCATTATCTGCTTTTACAATGAAGCATGGTCAACATTGCTACGTATGGTTTATTCTGTGCTTGATCGCACACCTGATCATCTACTACATGAAATTATTCTTGTAGATGATAGCAGTGATGATGGTATATGATGTTTTAATATACTTAAAATATTCTAGGTTTAATAAATTCTTTTACATTTTTTATTTGTGTATTCTTTGATTTTGTTGATTGGTATATACTAGTCTAATATTGCAACCACTTTGTTGGAGATTGCCAAAGCTAAAAAAAACACTAAATTGTAGTAATCCTGTACTCTGGTTTCATACTAATCATGCACAGGGTTTTCAATTGTGCTTCAACAAATGGCATAGGTATTTTCATGTATATTTATTATTTTATGTTTTGATAATTTTTTTTCCTTCTACCTATTTTTATTTTAATCTGAATTTCTAAAGTATAATGTTTTACTTTTGAACCACAAAATTTTCAAACTTGCATATCATCTAATTATTTTTTGAGGAAGCAATAAAAAATATGATCAATACGTTTGGAAAAAGGAATGACTTATTTTCCACAATTGTATTCTTTTTACCATAGCTGTCAAACTTGTGTATGGTACTTAAGCTACTTTTAACTCCATTATGAATTTTCTGCTCAATTAAGAATCACAGAACCTCATTTAAATAAATAAAAAAAAAATTAAAAACTGCAGTGTATCAATACAAATATGTGTACACATAATAGATAACTTGTTACTTTTCAGATTATCATTCTTTTCAATTAAAAAAGTTCCCAACTTTGCTAATATGGTTGTAATAATACATGGTACTCTTACATACTAACCCTATGCCAATGGTGACTTAATGGAATATTGCAGCAAATTTTCACAGTTGTTTGTAGGATAGCATTATGGAGGAAATTTAATCTCTTACATTTTTTTTCTGGGCAACTGATTTAATTTAAAGTGGAAAACATTTTTTGCATATTTAAAAGTATAATTAAAATGAACTTAATTATTAATTTGTGTATGTATTAATATTTAAACAATAATATAATTCTTATTTACTAAATATTATGTTTCAGCAGCTGATTTATTTTGTGGCTAATGTAAAATGTTTTCTGGCAATAGAATAGAATTTTAGTTACTTAATATGCAGTGAATAAAATACTGATTTGGAAGATATTTCGAATTAATATTTGTCTCATATTTATCACTAATTCCACCTAACTGAGAGAGACTTACATTCTCTACTAATAAATCTACAGCATCAAATAAGCTGCAATAACTTGTAAAATCTTTAGTGTTTAAACATTGCTATGGAGTTCATATGTACCTTTAACCACCTAATACACACACATACCTTTGGTATTATGTAATTTAAACAATGGATTAATTTTTGATACTTTATTGACTGTATGCTTTCTTCATAATATTTTAATTTAACTTAAGATTATTTAAAAGCAATTTAGAATTAAAATAATATCTGCTCGGAATGTTATCATGTTATTTCCATATTTTCTGAAGCACTAAACTGTTTTATATTTTGGAAAATGTTAAATTAAATTTTAAACCAAGTATCAAAAGTATACTTTATATGAAATATCAAATTTCTTAATATATCCACCAGTCTTATGTATGGCAGGTAAATAATTTCTATTTTTTAGAAAGAGTTGCTTAATTTTTTAAATAATATTTCATGTTTTACAAATGATGTTAAAATTTAAATTTTTTTAAATGTACAAAAGAGGAAACACTAAGAGTTCAAATCACTTTAAAGTATCTTAAATAAAGAAATTAAGAAGTATAATAATATATTGTTTTGTATTTTTCTTGGTACAGAGAAATTTCGGGAGAAATTAAAGCTCTTCATTCACACCAACTTGGATACTGAGAAAGTGAAGCTGCTCAGAATCCAGAACAGAGCAGGACTGATGCGTGCCAGAGTGTTTGGGGCTCAGCATGCTTCTGGAGAAGTAAGTTATATCATAAGGTTACAATTCACTGTTATTAGAATATGCCCCCCCCCCTAAAAAGAATATAAAAATTCTATTAAAATTCGTAAGTAAACAAACATATCTATCTATTTGCATCTATCTTCCCACAAACCACACGACGCAGAAACTCGCCGAAGGTACCAAAAGATCAGGAATGATCCGAGGAAGCTGTTTTCAACATTTATATTCTGATGTTACTAGTAATTTAAAAGAAATTAATTAAAAATCTTAAAATGCAAATTATTTTACCCCTGTAGGTTTTTTTCCCACCAAGCATCTTTCCGAATGTAGCGGAAGGAAGTCGTGACTTTTTCGACATTTTTGAAACAGCAATGTAATTGTTTCTATCAAAATCAGACAAAAAATAATTACAGAATTGGGAAGATCATTTATTTTGCCACAATATGATAAACTTTTTTTTTTTACAAAATAATAATATTTTTAATTTTTTTTTCTAACATGAGTCAATATTAATGCATATTTTTTGTTCTTTATCTTCTGTTTATTAAAAGGGATTTATGAATGAGTTGTGTATTTGTTTGGCTTCTGACACTTTTGTTGCCTGAACTTGTATTTTCCTTAATTTATGGCCATGAATATATCGGAGGTTTGAACTCGGTACCTTCCGATTCGTAAGCGCGTAACTTACCACTAGACAAAAGTGATCACTGGTGTCCGGAGGCTGTTACTGGCTTACTTAGATTCCACCACAAATACATCAAATCAAAATTAAAAATTATTATGTATTAAATTAAAATATAAAATTAATTATAAGTTATCAAATTTTGTATTAACTTCTAATTTTTGATCCAGTTTATTTTCTTTTTAAAACTAAAAAGGATATTAGGATGCATAGTTGTTTATGAATCATATTAAAATGTATTGAGCTATGCTAACATTAGATTTTGTTCATATCTATTAAATATTTGGAATTTTGTATATCTCTGTGTTCTGTTTTGTATGACAGTTTTGAATGATTTTCATGTTCTTGATCAGGTCCTTGTGTTCTTGGATAGCCATTGTGAAGTGAATGAAGTCTGGCTGGAGCCTCTTCTTCAGCGTATTCAACAGAATCATACCACTGTTGTTTGCCCTATTATTGATATCATTAATGCAGATACCTTTGAGTATGTGTCTTCCCCCATTGTTCGTGGAGGGTTCAATTGGGGTCTTCATTTCAAGTGGGACTCTGTACATCCAAACCAGCTACGTAGCAAAGAAGATTTTATCAAACCTATTGAGTAAGTTGAGTTTGAAACCATTTCAAAATAATGTTGAGGAAATTAAAATAACTGAATTAATCGTGTGTAGTTTATTAGAAATACTGTAATTTGTATTCAAATTGCAGAATATTTATTAAGTTGATTAATTTTTTAATTTTTTCTTCAGATTTTTAAACTATTACAAGAACAAAATATTTTAGGTATTTTTATTATTCTTACAAATGTTGTAAGAAAGGATAAATTTTAGCTTTAAATAGAAAAATAACTATCATATTGATAACTTTTGTTATTGAGTTAACATCTTCTTTCTTGCTCCCATCAAAAGACAGGCAGAGTTTTTTCATCAATTTTTTTGTGCCCATGTTTCCTGGCTGGAGAGTACATAAAAACTCACCAAAAAGACCATCTCTGGATTAAATTTTTATTTCTAGTTAATTTATCTGATAGCAGAATCAGATTATTTATAATGTAATTATAAATAGTTCGTTTATTTTAAACTATTCTTATGCTTATGTAATTCTCTTGAGTAAGAAATAGACAATTTTATTATTAATTTCTATAAAATTATATAATCGTTCAAATGTTAAAAAAGTTGGAAAATTTTTGTAACTTATCTGAAAATTGGTATTTTTATTTCAATATCAATTTTACTTAAAAATGCATTATCACATTTCTTGATGGGAAAAAAAATGTTTTCTCTTTAAAAGAATTATATTTTATTTATGGTATCTTTTCTATGCATTCTGAATTGTAAGTGAAAATTATTTCTTTTCATGTGTTAAACAATAAGTTACAAATTGTTTAAAATTTAATTGGATTGAATATATTTTTAAAAAAATAACATCATTTTATATGTTTTAAAATATATATTATTTTGTTGAATTCTGAAATATTTTTGTAAAATCATGTTTTATTAACTAGCTATACTAATCAATTACTTATTTTGATATAAAAAAAAATATATATTTTATTTTTTAATTTAGGAAATTCTAAAAGATCTTGATTGAATATTCAAGGTTCTATAATTAACAAATAATGGATACATGTTTTTGAAATTTAGATATTATTTAATATCTTTTTCCCCCTCTTATTTGATCTGTCTAGATCACCCACTATGGCAGGAGGCTTGTTTGCCATTAACAAACATTACTTCCATAAACTTGGAGAATATGATCAAGGCATGGACATCTGGGGTGGTGAAAATTTAGAAATATCTTTTCGAGTGAGTTTTTTTAAATAGTTTTTGTTCTTATATTTGTGTGTATTTGTATTCTTTTCTTATATATTTAAGACTAGATTACAATTGATTAATCCTTCTTTGCCTAAATATAAACTTTTCATCCAGATAATTATTTACTTTACTATTTAATTGTTTGTATTGTTTCTTAATGGGCTGCAAAACAGTGTGTTTTATTTCTAGATATGGATGTGCGGTGGTAGATTGGAAATTATACCTTGTTCTCGTGTTGGCCATGTTTTTAGAAGACGTAGACCCTATGGATCACCTGAAGGAGAAGATACTTTGACATATAATTCCCTTCGAGTTGCTCATGTTTGGATGGATGAATACATTGTATGGGGGGGGGGATTTCTTCAAATCATATATTTTAATTTCCATAACTGAAAGTTCTATGCTGACCTTATTTCATGTAAACTAAATAGAGTTTTACTTACATCTGATAAAATGTTTGATCACATCATTTTAAAAAAATATTTTAACTATCTCTATATAATTTATTTTATGTAGATTTTATAGATAGTCTTGCTTTTGAATTTGAAGTTTGTAGACTTTTAAAATTTATGTTAATACATGCTGGTTAAATCATTTAATGTTTAGTGAGTGAAATTTTTGTTTTTTTAAATAATTTTATAATGCTTCAATATAAACAAACAATGACCCAGTTTGTAAAATTTGCTTTTTCCTTTTAAAAAATGAATTTTATATATATTAGTATTTGTGCTCATTTAACAATATACAGAAAATTCATTATCTATCATTATATTATCATTCCTTCTCATTCCATTGCATTACATTAATTTCTTTGAGTAGTAATAATCAATAACAATCTGATTGTCATTTTCATGATTTGACTTAAATTTTCAAATTATCAGGAACATTGATATCAGTTCTTGTGTTTCTATTAGTGAACAACTAGTTTGTTTTTATTGAATGTTTTGAAGAGAACTAAAATTATTCTTTTATTCCATTTCTATTACTATTTAGTGCTTTTAATATTAATTTTACTTTGATTAGGAAAATTTTTTTAAAGTTCGTCCGGATGCAAGAGAGAAAAAGTATGGAGATGTCTCTAGTAGAATTGAACTAAGAAAGAAGCTGAAATGTAAATCATTTGATTGGTACATGACAAATATCTATCCTGAATTGGGACCACCCCAGATCAAAACAAATATTTCTGCCAAAAAAGCAAGTTTGGCCAAATTCAAGAAAAGTATCAAAGAATGGAAGTATGCTACTGCTGAAATCTTATTCAGATACCAAGTAGGTTGTTTTCTAGACCCCCCCCCCCCAATATGTTATATGTAAAAAAGTGATTGCTTATTTTTTTTTTAAAATTATATTTCATGTTAGATTTTAATGAATTGAGAATTATGTTTTTTGTCTTAATTATATGTTAGATTAGGTTTTTGTCCCCTTTCATATTTTGATAAATACCTGTTAAATAAAGATTGTTAATCGAACCAACATCATATTTTTATAAAAGGTTACTACATTTTTATATATACAGTCGACTCTCAATAATTCAAAGTTGGAGGGACCAATGAAAAAGTTCAAATTATGCAGAGGGTAGGAAAAACTCAAAATACCTGAAGAGAAATTTTTTTTCTAATGCATTTAAATTTGAAACTATGTAGTAAAACAACAATTGTACACATGTATAAAATTGTTTTAAAATATTTTTTAAAGTACATATTACACGTTATAAATATTATACAGAAGTTAAAAGTCCTGTATTAAAATAATACATTTATGTATTGAAAATAATTATTAAAATAATACATACTGTACATAATTAATTTATTTTATGAAAAAAATCTGTTATCTTCCATTTCTAATTGGAAATAAAATTGTTTCACACCCAGTTCCCTCAGACATTGTCCTCAAAACTATTGATTCTTCAAGGCACGGTCCAGTTCGACCCATATCCTATTTGGTGCCACATGTTATACGTCACACAGATGAGCCGTAAATCATCATAGTCCAATGCAAAATACACAATCCTATGCATTGCAGTTCTACACAGACAGATGGTCATCAAAGGAACTATGTTACAGAGGAGACAAGCAGAGACAATACAGCACAAAATTTGTAAGCTCCAACTTTTGTTTACTACAAGACTGTACATGATAGTGAGTGTTTGAATTGTAGTGAGTTTTATAAGATAACTTTGAATTATTGTGTTTTGTAGTCTAGACGCAGCCACAGATTTTACTTCAAAATAGTTCGAAATATCAAGAGTTTTTCTAGGGACTGAGCATATACTTCGAATTAGCAAGAGGTTTTTATTATTGAGGGTTTGAATTAGCGAGAGTTGACTGTATTTGTGTACTTTGTGAGACTTTTAAAGATTTAAATATTATATTGAAATGTAAATAAATGGAAGAATATCAAAGAACTAAGCTTTAAGAAAAGATACTCAAATGTTTGTTTGACAAAAAGTTTGTGAATGCTGTTTTTCAAATGAAATTTTTTAATATGTGTTTGGATATTAAGTTTTTATTTTTTTAATTTATTTCATTAAAATAATTTTTTTCAATATTATTCAAAAATATACTCTCATTATCAAAAAATATTTTTTCCACATTATTCTGTTACAAGCTCTATTTATTGTCTAGAAGTAAAATTATTCAAGTAAACTCATAAAAATATCTGACCACTCTTTCGGTTTTGGGTAGTTTATGTTAATTAAAAATATTGTTCCAGATTTAAAAGTTACTGATACTATATTTGTATTTAAATAGTATTTTTTAATGTACTTTATTTTTAATAAAACTACACATATTCCATAATTAAAGGGCCATGGAGACCTTTTTATGCTGGAAAGCTGCAATAACTTTTTGGTTGTATAAAAACATTAGTTTATGCAATGTTGCATTCTACCTTAGACCACTCAGTAATTTCACAGTGCTCCTGCCAGATTACTTGTAAATCATTTAGTGATCATTTTAATTTTTGAGAACTTAATTTTTAAATTCTTTTACTTACTTGGATAATATTTTTTCAACTCAAACAGAAATATTAATATCCATTAGGCAAATAATGCAATCACTAATTTTTTCCTGAGTTGTACATTATGCTACAGCTATCTTTTTATTATTTTCCATTAAATGTATATGATTTTCAAACATCTAACTCAAAGCTAATAAAAAAATAAACTTAGTTTAAATTTGTATGAACTAAGAACATTTGTAATTTTTTTCTTAAACCCCTTCAGGACCTTTGTCACATATGTGATCAAGTCAGGGAACATGGTATCATACATGAGATTGTATTTTCCCATTTTGAGGCTAGTGATCACACTGGTGTAATCTGAATTTGGAACGATTATAAATGATACATTTTGGGGTGGATTTTATTACAGTAATGATTTTATATGAGGTTTTAAATGGAGTTAGGCTTAAGAGGAAAAATTGTGCCGTACTGAACGGGTTAATGCAAGTTTTTTGTAGTGTAGTAAAAAAACATTCTCCTTACTGTCATTTCTTTGTTTTTCTTTCTATTGTTTTTGGAATAATTATTTTCAACACTGACTTAAGATAGTTATAGACCTTGTCAATAGTTATAGACCTTAAACAAGGGACTTGTTTCTTTTCAGTAGTTTAAATAATATCTGGCACGATAAGTTTCTTCAAAGAAAAAAAAAATTGTTTCATGTGGATATTTTGAGTAGATTCAAATTTAATTTTCAACTATTTATAATCTTTAATCTTAATAATTTCATTGGACCCTTTCAATCTCATTCTATTGTTGGCGAATTTTGTGATTTGACATCATTAATTTGTTAGACTAAAAGTGTTAAAAATTTAGTTTTTTTAAAAATTGTTTTCTTATTTTCACTTTTTGTATACTTTTGCTTTGATCATTTTCAGAAATATTAACTGTAGCCTTCTAACATAACATGCTTATTCTTGAAGTATAGAATACAATATATATATAGATGGTTTCTCAAAGAAAGTATTTAATTTTCAAAAAAATTTTGTTGTGACATTCTAAAAATGATAGTGGTAAAAATGTTTTATATTGCAAATAAAATAACTGTGTCTCTAACTATGTGTCTTTCTATAAATAATTTATTTATTAAGTCTGTTTGGAAGTAACTTAATTTAATTGATACAAATAAAAAAAGAGGTGTACAAGATTTGAAAGGATGTATTGAAGAAAAGGAGGAATATAACTGTAAATAGAATAATATAAAGTAAATGGAAAAAAAATCAATGTTCCATCTGAATTGGTGCAAAATTAAGAGTCTTGTTAGGGAGCCATAAAATTAAACAGAAATTTTGGTACATCAAAACATATATTGATACATATAAAAATTTATTTTATGTTGATAAAACTTAGCTAAAATATGTAAGGAGAAAGAAATTCTTGAGGTTAAAAATTGAATTATTTCAGGAAGGTATATTTCATTATCATTATTTTTAATGAATTTACCAGTTGTTCTAAATTTTTGAGCAAATACAATCTATATTGGTATTTTATTTTAAAAAAGGAGTCTGTGCATGTTTTTAATGTATTTAAAATTTACTGAGTGTTCATTTTTAGATCCAGTTAACAGGAACTGATCTATGTATTGAATCTGAAGATGATGTGACAACCAAAGGCTCACTCCTTATCTTGCAAAAATGTGCTTCCATTAAGAAACAGGTAGGACATCTTAGTTTATTGGTTTAAAATACTTTTATTCAATTTTTAAACTTCTGCCTCAGTAACTGTGTCTTAGGTAGTATTTGACATATCCTTAATCAATTCCTGTAAACGAAAATAAATTATTTTTCCACTTTTGAAGCCAAAAATAATATAGTGCAAAGAAGTTTTGGTATATTGTTACTCCTTTGAGGAGACTGTGGTAACCAAGTGGTCAAGATTACTAGTTTATAGCTGGTGTTTCCTGTTGCTGTCTGGATGCCACTAAAGATGTGTTGCATAGAGAAGCTGTTGCATGTTAGATTTGTCAAGTCTCAAGATACTCATATTGGCATGATGTGGATGTCTAGAAAGTGGGATGCCAACTGGGGTATCATCTTCATTATTTGATCATCGATCAAAAGGATAAGATCCATCTCCAATAACTCTCATGTTGCTTCAGAGTGCATCATTAACAATCAATCTTTGAGAAATTACTCTTTTTTTATTATTTTTCCTAATAAATTTGCCTTATCACTTCCTTTAGACATAAACACATTTCAAGGTTGGATTTTTCGCAATTTTTTAGTGAGAGGAGGATGGAGTTGTATGCTACCTTTAGATAAACAACAACTATAGTGAATAGCGATTATTATATGATTGGATTTCCATTGACCTGGTTGGATGATAGTTGCAATGATATAAATGTGCTGAAAAAAGAAACAATTGGAAATCTATAAATATTGCATTTTAATAGAATCAATAAATTGAATTTGAAAGTAAAAGGGTATACACTTTTAAATATATTAGGACTGATAGACCTTTTGGTTCTGAAGGAGGCATTGCCTTTTTTTTAAAAACTCCAGAGGTAACATTTGCAGAAATCATCCTGATTTCTCATTCTTCTGCAGACAGTTGCATTGAAGCTCAATCAATTCATATCTTTCTCCCTAAGCATACTATTACAGTGGTAAATACTTATCATCTGGATAATTCACCATTAAATGTTGAACTTCTTCAAAGTCTCACTGATACAACATCTGAGCTAAAATTATTCTTGGAGACCTCAATTCCAAAAGCCCTTCTTGGGGATGCCAACAATCAATATTAAGGGGGCTCAGTTTCAAGACCTAGCTGTACTGAACTTGGGCAAAGACAAATATGTCTCCAGAACTAATGGTACAGTGTCTGATCTTGACATAACCTCTATAAGCTGCCATTCTGTTGAAAACTCTCACTGGAAAATATTAAAATCTGCCATCAGGGACTATTATCCAATTTGCACTACTTTCTTAATCAGGAACCATCCCTATAGAATAAGAGTTCATGAAATTTTTGCAAAGCCAACTGGGAAGGATTTACACTAGAACTGAAAAGCCTCTGCTCTGAATCATCTGAACACAAGAATCTGGAGGAATTCCTCTCTGATTTTACTGGTTATGTTCAAAAGGCAGCTAAACACCTCGTTCCATGGGGTAAGCGCAAAGACAACTAGATTCCATTTTGGAAGGACCACAATTTCGAAGACCTGATCCACGAGAAAGATGCCATCAATCAGGAGCTCCAGAGAAACAACAGTGAACAGTTAAGATGCAAACTTATTAAAGCCAGTCACAGAGTTAAAGAGGAGATCTCTACTTGTAAATGAGAAAAAGGGGCTGAGCTTTGCAACAAATTGGACCCAAGAAATGGAACTTTTCAATATTGGAACCTGATAAAAGTTCTAAATAACTCAAGTTACCCAACTCAAGCAAAACCTTAGTCAAATGTCTTGTCTGTGGATGGTGTCAATGTTAAGATGATATATCTTTAATCATCCTACGGCAGAAAATATGCATGTTATATAGCATAGAAAATATGTTTGGATAGTAACAAAAGAATAGTTAGCAAATATGCTTACCAAACATTGTGAGAAATCAAATAGACTAAAGTACACCAAGGCAGATCGAAAGTACTTCAAGACATATCAATCTATGTTTTGTTCATTAAACAAAACAAACAAATTTCAGAGAACTCAATCCTCACATCAGAGTTCTCACCCTTGGAGAACTGGAATCTGCTTCCAGTGCCTTGATCGTAGATCTTTGGGGTCCGACCTTATCTTTCGACATATGATTAAGCACTTGGGTGTGAATGCAAAGAGATCCTTGCTTCATATTTTCAATTCGGCAAACAGGCAAGTTACCCAGAATTTGGAAAAACTCAACATCTTTAAGCCAGGAAAGGATGCTATTTGGAAGGTGTCAGGAAAGGTGCCATTTGATTTCTCTGCACTACTAGGACAAGACAACAACAATACAATCATTAGATTTCACCCTATTAACCCAATTATATTTGTCAACAATAAGATGGTTGTTAATAAAATGCTGTATAATTAGTCTAACCATATGTACATACTTATATGTTGTTGCTATTAATATGATCTAGTTATACTCTGTTCACTATTTGGCTATAATTCATAGCAATCTTAAATAAAACATTTATAAAACAAAGACCTGTAATATTAATGAAATTTGAAAATTCGGACTTTAAAAGATTTATTAGACATGATGAGCATACTGGTTATGCTTGTCATGATTTATAATTCTTTTTGAAAAGAAAAAAAAAATCTTTTCTTAATATCTCCCCAAGTTTTTTTAATGTCAATCTGTACTTGTATAATTTATTTACACTGAGCTCAGAATTGTTTCTGACAATCACTTATTTTTCTTGAATGCAATATATGGAACAGCAATATGAAAACTTCATTTTGATGTACTGAAGGTAAGGGAAAGTAATAATTTTTAGCGCGTTTTTCACGTAGTGGAACAAAAGCGCTATTAGGACGCAAATTTCGTCTTTGTCTTCATTCCATATTTTGTCGTACCTTTTTCTCAGCCAATAAGCAACCGATTGACCTCGAGTTTTCGGCATTTAGTCACATTTGTGCCCTAGATGAGCCGAATCATATTTAAATTTAATCATTTTTTTTTTTAAGTACAGTACTACTTTCTGTTAGTAAAAAGTTCATTAGTTGCATTATTGTAAAATACATGTGAAAAATGCGCTAAAATTACTTGGCCATTCCAATGATCAATATCTTGTTTTTATCAAGTTTCATTGGATTTAATGTTTCATAAAAAAGATACTGAATTAAATTTAAGGAATCCTGGTTTTCTATCTTTTAAAAGGTATTTAACTTTCTACCTAATTTAGCAATTATATTTAAGCATTTCAGTTGTTCAGAATCGTGTATAGTTTAATATGAATAAGTTATGGAAAATACTCATTTCAAACTCTCTCACTCAGTGGTGCAACATCCTATGAGGGTCAAGGCCTACTGTGCCCATTAAAATATTCATTTTAATTAATCAGAAATTTGAAAAATATGACATAAGATTTATTAATGGATGTGGTTTAAAAATAAATGTTAAAGTGGCTATTTTTTTAAACAAATTTTTGAATTTAACTTTTTCTTGATATTTGTTTTAAAGAACTTTGGGATCTATCTAATTTTAGCTTTGGTATGAGACAGCCAAGCATGACGTGCGGTTGTCACAACTCTTGTGTCTTGATGCCGGCGAACAGTTCCCACGTCTCTCCAAGTGCCATGAGATGGGTGGCTCTCAGGATTGGAGACACGCAGAGAGTGTGAGTCCCTTCATAATGTATCTCTTAACTTAAAAATGTAATTTAAAATATGACTCCTACAGATGTAAGTATATGTTTATGTGTATATAGAAGGATTATTAAAAAATGTCATTTTCTTTTATTTATATTTAAAGTCAAGTAATTTATGATAACTGGGATTAAAATCTATGATTGAGCACTTGGGAGAGTGATTAAAAAATTGTTTATGTTTTTTATTTTGTGTGACTAGCACATTGCAAATCCTACTTTTTAAATATTGTTTGTAATAAGTGATTTTCTAGAAAAAAAAAATGTTTTGGGTATAAATAGTATATTTAGATGAAACTTTCAACTTTTCAAAAGTTCCATTCTTTATATTATTCTTTAAATTTATTTGCTTTGATTCTCAAATAATATTTCTATTGTTTTATTCAATGAAATTATTACCAAGCGCATCTACATCAACTTAAATTCGATTTTTTATTATTTTATTTCATCATATCTTGTTGATAATGAGCAGTTACATTATGATGAGTTTAAGACTTAATGTAATATTTTCAGGAATGAGTATAGTTTTTGAAGTTTTGATTGTATTCAATGATCTTCATTTTTCTTTATTATGGGTTAGACCTTTTGTAATTCTGTCAACTTCACTTTTTCAGTGATGTGTTAAAAACAAATTGTATAACATAGGTGGCTATGGAATGGAAAGATATCATGAAAGTATTGTATTGTGAAGATATCTTGAAAGTATACTAATTGCTGTGTGTTTTAGGTGAATTCTCCAATCTACAACACTGCTGCTGGCCTGTGCCTTGGCTGCCACCGAGCAACTGCTGGTGAATACATTCTTCTGTCCATTTGTAGCCAATCAGAATCTCGAAAGTGGAATCTCCTGTTTCACCCATTACCATGAAAAGAAGAGAAGAATATTTAGTTTGTTATATTTCAAAACTTTCCTGTGATATATTTATTATTTACTATACCTTTTGTTGTTTTAAATTTTATGGCAATTGTTTTTCCAGATATGATATGTAATTTTTTCCCCACTAGTGTGTGATGTTTTATTTTTAATTATCTATCTTCTTTTCCAAGCTAAAACTTCCCACCTTTGTCTATTTACTGTGCATAGCATTTAATTAGTTGTGATTGAAAGTATGATTGATTTTAATTATATTTGAGGTCAAATGATCAAATTTTTATGTATTGTGAATTAGTTTTTGGAAAAATGATACATGAATGTCCATTATACTTCAAAGAAAATCTTTGATATTTCTTATAGCAATATATATCATGATATAACTTTTATTCGGTCAGCATAAGTTTTGCTGCTGTAATTGTATGTCCTTATATTTTCCCACCTTCTAATGCATTTGTATTTTTTACAACTTTCCTATTTACTTTTTAGGTTTAATGAAATGCTTCATCTTGTAGAAGTCGTAATTAAAAGTGTAACTTTATATCTGTATGTTAGATTTTGTTATGAAAATTTTAATAATATGAAATTGTGTTTTAAGAATTATACAGAATATATATATATATATATATATTGATTTTTTAGATTCTTGCCTGAAATATTTTTTCTTTCGCCAATTAATATTCCACATTAAAAATTATTACAGAGCAACATGATTTAAAAAGACAAGTAAGGTTTAAGGTTAATCTTTATGCTTTTATCCAACTGTTTATCTTTATGGCAAATTTATTACTTGTATTTTAAATCTGTATGTGATCTATTTATGTTCTTCCTTAAAATAAGCACAATGAAATAACTCACTTATTTTTCTTACAAAATTCTAAAAGCTGTATTGTTTAAGTTATTTAAATTGTGATTTTGTCCTAATTATAAGCAAAATAAGAAACTTACTACAAAGAAATATAACTTAAGATAATAGGTTGTAATAAATATGTGTTGCTCATTTTAAAAATTATATCTAGTATTACTTGTACTGTAAAATATATTTTGACACTCTCTTATATTTACTCATGATTTGGGTGATATTCCATCTTTTGGTACTCTGCTTTCCATTTGTTCTGATTTTCAGGAAAGATTTATTTCAGAATAAAACCATTTGCGATTTGATTATTATTATTAGATTGTAATGCATGTTTTAAGTATTCAGTGATTGAATTTCAAATTTATATATAAGCTTAAATGCAAGCTCTTTTCCCCCCTCCTTGAAACTGTGGTTCTGTTATAAACTGAAAATTATATTAATTTTGTATGTGTGGAAAAACTCTTATTAGGAGTAATGAAATGAAAAGAGATAAAAAGTATTTTAAATCTGTTTGTAAATTAAAAATTTAACGTCTAAGTAATTTGCTTAAAATCTCTGAATTCATTGATTTTTATAGGAAGGTAATACAATTAGACCTCTATTTTAACAAAATAGCTAAATCTGGGGGAAAAAGTTTGTTATATGAAAAATTCGTTAAATAGAGATTCACATCTTTTAATATACTTTAGAGACCACCTAGAACAAGTTTTAAATTCTTAAAACTATATATTATTTTAAAAAAGTAATTATTTACACTTTTTCAAAATTAATATCTATTTTCATTTTATATATCATATCCATCAAAAAGAAATCTGCAAGAACAAGAAGAAAGAAAAAAAACATTGCCCAGGAATACACTGTATTTTAACTTTAAAAAATGATTTTATATTAAAATTAATGAATTTTTTAACAACATTTGCTAATTTGTTGGCTAATAACTTGTAGGCTAATACAAGTAATATTAAACATACATTGTTTTATAGCCAGTAATTTTAAGCATAAACTACTGCATCCTTAAATTTAATTAGTAATAAAATATGTTGATTTTGTATGAGTATTTTGTTAAAAAAATTATGACAATTTCATTGATCTAGGTGAGTTAGGCACCTAGTAAAACCAGTTCGAGGCCATTGATCACCATAAAATAGGCTAAAAGAGAGAATAATTTGAAAAATGTTCTGAAATATTTTTAAAATATGGAGAAAAAAATCGAATTACAAGAGGAAAAGTCTGTTAACTAGAAAATGCACTTCGCTATTTGGAGGTTATTTTCGAAGAAATTCATAGAATGTTCTTAGTTCTAGAAAAAAGTTTGCACAATAGAGGTTTGTTACATCGAGGTTTGACTGTATTTATTTTTAAAAGTGTGATTTAATTTTAGTGAAAAGATTACAAAAGAAATAATTTTTTAACTGATCACTTTAATCATACCTAAATGTAATCTATTTTGTTAATTATTTTTGTGTTTTCTGATGAGAAGGGTAATTTATTTGCAATTTATTTAATTTGTTTATGTTACATTCCAATTTTAATAATATTATTGAAAACAAAAACAAATTTATAAGATTTATGAACAGTAGTCTCCTCATATTTGTAGCTATTATGACTGAAGACGATCTTTTTCTTATAACTATTTTATTTACCTTATGTACAGGAGCAATATCAAAAACGAAACATGGATGAAATTCTACAAAAACAAAAACCTCTCTGTTGCCAGTACCGCTAGCTGAATAACAAGTTACATAATTAGAAAAGACAACAGGAAGTGTGAAATATAAAATGAGTGGCAACATTCTCCCACCTTTTGTATTGCAGACAAACACTTTAGAGCAATACAAAACATAAACAAATTATTACACACTTACCTTACAAACTCAAAACCTTATATATGACATTACAAAGTAAAATTATTAACAGTTCACAAATTCAGTCTTTCTAGAAGAGGATGGTCTGGTAAAACTGTAGGATGCGTAAAGTCCTCTGGGTCTTGACTGAGAATCAGTCTCGTTTGAACTTTCAGGATGCCCTTTTCCTCGTAAAACTGTATCGTATCCTTATACTTCTCACGTATTTCAGAGGGCCATTCTGATTGCATGATTTTTATTAGAGTCTCCTCTGCCTTTTGAATCTCTTCACATGAAAGTGAATTAACTAATTTAGGAGAGTTTCTCTTAATATTGTTGCAGAATCTGAGAACATAAGTAGTCATTCGGAGAATCTTCCTATAGCTAGAAAAGTACAGGAATCTATCTCCAAATCTAACTTCGTTTTCTGTGGCTACATTTGTCACAACTGTCTTACGCCGCTCTAGAAATGCTTCATCCGGAGTCTCCGATACCTCAGAACATGGCCAAGATTCTTCATCGTTATACAGCCAGCCGGGACCCTCCCACCATTTGCTTTGCAGGAGGTCTGACCAATCACAGCATCGGGTAGCTAGATCAGCAGGGTTGACTTCTCCAGGTACATGTCTCCAGTCATCTATATTGGTCAAATCCCTGATTTCCTTCACTCGATTTCCAACGAATGTGTTCCATGGCTCCTTTTTCTTAATCCAGCTTAAAACCACCATTGAATCGCACCAAAAATAGGTTTTAGAAGTAGTTCGTAGGATAGAATCCACAGTTTCTGCTAATCGAGCGCCTAGAGTTGCTCCCAACAATTCAAGTCTTGGGATTGTGGATTTTTTCATTGGAGCAAGTCGAGCTTTAGCTGCCATGAGTTTGACAGTCACCTGTCCTTTGAATTCACATCGTAGAAAGGCACATGCAGCGTAAGCGTAGGCAGAAGCATCCGTGAAGATGTGCACCGTGAAATCATCGTAATTTTCAGCAAACAATCGTCGAGATATTGCACATTTAGACATGAAATGCATGGTTCTCTCCCAAAGTCTATATTTATGTTCAAGTTCTACAGGCAACACCTCATCCCAGCCTATTTTTCCTCTCCAAGCTTCTTGCATAAGCAATTTTGGTAACAATAAAGCTGGAGCCGTAAAGCCAATCGGATCGTATACACTGTTGATCACAGATAGCAGTACCCTTTTTGTAACTGGCTTTCCTTGGGTGCAATCTATATTTGACGGTAACTTGCAAGAGAGTTCGTTGCTGATTACATCCCAACTCAGGCCAAGTACCATTTGTTTATCTTGATCTTCCGTAGAGTCATTAGAAGCCCAACAGCGCAATTCAAATGCGCCTTCTTTCATTATTTCTATGGATTGCGATTTCAGTTGTTCCAGTTCTGTAACGTCATTAACACTCGTAACTAAATTGTCCACGTAAAATCCTTCTTTTAAATGACCAATTGTCTTCCTGAGGCTCCCTGTTTGGAATTTTTCTTGTTCTAGATGGTAACTTATAGTGGCATTCAGCAGAAAAGGGCTGGAGGAAACGCCGAAGACTACTCGACAATGACGATAAATTCTTATTTTCGAGCATTCAGTGTTCTCCCACCATAAAAATCTTAAGACATCTCTATCTTCAGTTCTCAAACGTATCTGTAGAAATGCCTGTTTCACATCTGCAATTACACCTATGGCACCAGAACGGAATCTTAATAGTAAAGGCAGTATTTTATGTATAAGACTTGGGCCCACACTTAAGCATTCATTCAAAGAGGCATATCCCGGTTTCTTGAACGAAGCGTCGAAAACTGGGCGAACCTTCGTGGTATTGCTTGAGGGCTTAATGACAGGTCTGTGAGGTAGGTAATGGACTTCCTTGGCAGGCTGATCTAATGCGACAGCTTCTATAATACCTTCTGACTCCCACTGTTTAAATACATTATCGTAGGCTTCAAGGTAATTTTCGTTTATCAAACGCTTAGTTGCTGTACGAAGTCTGGATTCTGCTGCGTCGTATTTATCACATAGAGCAGGATGTCCAGCTAGCCATGGTAAAGCCACTTCATATCTTTGATCTTCACAGAGCCTAATTGTTTCCTTAAAATGGGTCAAAGTTTCTTCTTCAAGAAGGCTTTCATTTTCCTTCTCTATGGGATCTGTAATGCCCAAAACTTCCAAGTCCCACATTTTAGGCACGTCCATATTTTGTAAGCTTAATGTGACTAGGTTAACAACTTCCTTTTTCTTTCCCAGTCCTAAAATTGTCCAACCCAGCAAGGTCTCAACTGCAGATACTCCTGAAGATAATACCTCTATTCTGCCAGTCAAAATGCTTCCAAGTATATCAGCTCCCAGAAGAACTCGTATAGGTGGTGAATCTCTTCCAACATCTGTAAGTTTTATTCCTCGGGAAGAAAGCTCAGAAAGCAATTTCCTGTCATGTATTCTAGGCAGGGTTGAGCATATCTTTTGTTGCTCGAGAAGAGACAATGGAGTTGAATATTTGCGATTTAAGCTTTCTACGTTTACCATGTATCTCTTATGCTCAGAAGCAGGGGAAATTCCTCCGCCAAACAGTCCTTGAGAAAATATCTCTCTTCCAGATGGAGAAAGGAATAGTTCTGCAGCTAAATTCTTTTCTATATAGGACCGCTGAGATCCATCATCCAACAATGCTCGAGCACACACTTCCTTGTCTCTATTTCGTAGTCTGATCATAATAGTTTTGAGATATATTTCATGTTCAGAGGGAAGATTTGTTAGCAATGTTTCTGTAGATCTCTGCTCATTATCGGCTGTTCTGTCCTTAGGCGAAAATTACTTTCCTTTCCCTTGCGTAAATCTGGGCAAAGTAATGGATAATGTCTCCGTTTGCAAATTAAGCATCTCACACGTACTATGACACCTTTTTGCTAAATGTCCAACCTTAAGGCAAACGAGACAGCATCTTTTCCTTATAACTTGCGCTTTCCTGTCCTCATAGCTCATATCAAATAACTTTTGACAGTCTTGACTTAAATGAGGGCGGTCACAGAAAATACAATTAAGTTTTGCACCAGTTGTACTTGAAATTAACGTAGCCGCAGTGGGTTCATCTTTATGGACCGATTTCTGACAATCTTTTCGTATAGCAACCACCTCCCCTATCTTTACCGAATCCTTCACGAGCTAAACGTATCATTTCTTCTGATTCGACTTCATGGCGTAAAAAGCACATAAGTTTTCCCAGGGATCTCTGACTTGTAGCATCATCAGTACTTTCTGAAATTCTACTCCTTTCCCACGCTCGCAGAACATTTTCTGGCAAACATGACTCCACCAATGGCTCTAGAAAGTCGGCAATTTTTCTTTTGTGCGGCCTAAGCTTTCCAATGCTCTTAATTTTGTTTCTAGCATATCGTAGAGGGTGGCTAAATCAGGGGCATTCTTTCCAGTCGTAGCATTTTTCAGAACCAGTGAAAGGAGATCGCGGACATATATATTGCACTAAGAGATCTTCTCGGCCAAATCTTAATTTCAACTGTTCGACGGCCTTTGGATAATTTTCAGTTGTTATTGGGAAACTGGAAATTAATCTAAGCAGCTCTCGAATCAGGCACCATAGACTGGTATAAAATATTGAATTTGTCTATAGCAGTCAGTTCCTCTGAGTCATGAATTTTTGAAAATATACTCCAAAATGTCAAATATTCCTTAGGATCACCAGAAAACATCTTTAATTCAAATTTAGGTAATTTTAATTTTACACATCAAGCTCTGGAGACTTTCCAAAAAAGATCCGAAATCTTTATTTAATAGCGTTTCTATCTTGGATTTAAGCTCAAGAAAATTATCTCTTATAATCCTCGGCCGCCTGAAAATCACTTTCGTATTCGGCAGCAGTTTTCATTGTTTTCTAGAAGTAACGACGAAATTTTATTCTGAATCTCATCTAAACGTAAGAATTTATCTTGTAACTGAGACTTGACTGCGCGCAACTTATCGCCATCCTTGGCGTCTTCTTTCTTCGCCAAACATTCCTTCAACTTGTTCGCCGTAGTCGTAAATGAAGTTCTTAACGATTTCCGTTTTGTTTTCAAAGCATCCATATATCACATGAAACTTAAAATAGTTTCTTTAAAATAATTCGTAAATAAATTCTTAATGTCTGTTTATAAAGAAGAACGTAAAGTGAATATATTTTCTGAAACTTAAATCACTTTCGTAAACTTCATATCGTAACTCATAAACAGTAATTTAAATTATTCGTACCTGTACATTTTTATAGTTCAGAATCTTCGAAAGCAGAATTCTGTCCTGTGTGTTGGACCCACTTTATTATGACTGAAGACGATCTTTTTCTTATAACTATTTTATTTACCTTATGTACAGGAGCAATATCAAAAACGAAACATGGATGAAATTCTACAAAAACAAAACCTCTCTGTTGCCAGTACCGCTAGCTGAATAACAAGTTACATAATTAGAAAAGACAACAGGAAGTGTGAAATATAAAATGAGTGGCAACAGTAGCTTTTGTATCTTCATTCCGATAGT
>BMAO01021358.1:0-59376 GCA_019973975.1 Trichonephila clavata
AATTATTTTTAGATATAATACTCACTATTGCGACACGTAATTCTAGAAAGACATAAATGTCAGATCTGCTTCAAGATCGACTATTCATTAATGTCACCCTTTGTAGGTACACGTGTGTTATTATCATTGGACCATATACCGCGGACAACTGCCAACGATGACACTTGTGCTGATATTCACACTCTCCAAGTTTTTCAATGCCAACATGAGGATTTTGAACTTAAACGCATTTAACGCACATTCACCCATATACATAGTGTTTCTTCAGTGTCATCAGAATAATGGGCTGCATTTTGGCAGCTAAGTCTTTGCAGGCACGGCAAGCTCATTTCTTTGGTAACGCCATGTACAAAATTTTTGAAGCTTGAATTTATTCAATGATAGCTCTCACCGGTTGCTAAATAATTCCATGATTCAATTTTGCCCTAGAGTATCACAGCAAAATTGATACTCAAGGAATCTTCTACATACCGAACAATGTATGGCATGTTTGCTTACGATTTTCGCATCCGGAAAATCTGTTGACACCTGTTGGAATCGAACCCACAGCTTGAGCTTACGAGGTGGGCGCGCTACCTTTAAGCTACCAAGCCGACAGTGTCATCAGAACCCGAAGCCGTGACTTGAAAGAAAAACCGTCATTTTGTGACGATAGCCATCTGGTTACCGTTGTTGCAAACGGCATGTCCAGAGCAGTGCTTCCCAACGTTTAATTGCCTTGGCCAACATTTGATGATTTTACAGCGGCACATTTAGGAGGGACGTTGATTACTTAAAATTATTAAGTAAAAACAATCGAAAATATAATTTAAATATGCGCTTGGAATAAAATACAATTACACCAAAAAATGAATTTAAATGATTTAACATGGAATATAAAAGAATTTCTGGGGAAAGTCACACAAATACGAGAGAAATACAATATAATAAATAATAGAAATAATGTGGTGGGGTTCTTAAAAGGCCCGGTACTATTATACCCACGGACCGGTATCGGACCACGGTCTGGGCTTAGGACCACTGGTCTAACAGTACAAATTAAAAGTCTCCTTAATTCCCTAAAATTTAATTAATTTGCATGTAAAATTATTGATGAGTTACGAATGCGTCCTTTGATAAAGAAAAATCAATCTACATTTAAAAATTATTCAGTTTAACACTGTAACAAACAAGTTCTTAAACATGGATTTCTTTCAAATTTCACACTTAGGTTGCCCATCCGTTATAGATGTTAGTGTCACTGACTACTGTGCCGTTGGGACTAGGTTCGAATCCCGGAGAATTCATAAATGTTTGTAAATGAATATATAATACTTTCGTGGCATGGATATGCTCTAAATAGCCGCCGAGTCGCAAGTCCTCTCGTGAAGTTGGTAGAAAGAGAAGAGAGTTGAGAGGATCCTGACCAACCCCAGAGGATTTCCTGAAAATTGGGGTGGATTCAAGTCAAATTGCACTGTGACATGTAAGGTGCTCAAAGCTGCGACTAATGACATGCGTACACACTATCCCTTTGCCATGATTAATTCTCGGGCTTTGATCTAGTGTTACACTCCACTAGGTGACATAAGTAATACAACAGCACTATGCGTAGCATAATTTTTTATGCCTTAATTCTTAGGAGAGAAAGGGAACGTTGGGAAAAATAGAATTTATTCAATAAGTAGTTTTAATAATAATTTGACGAGTGGATAGTTTTAATTGCTGGTTTATACATTTAAAATTTTAGGTGTTGTAAACAATTGGAATTATGTGCATAATTTAATTCTTGAAAAATATGAAAACTAATTGATTTAAACTAATTAATTATAAATAAATCATAGTATCGTCATCCAAAACGATCGTGTCTATAAAATTTCAGCTCGATTGAAGGCTTTAAAATGTGAGAAAGAAAACTCATTAAATATCGAATAATTGAAATATCTTCGATATTCTATATTTTGTTTTTGTCAAATATTTATTAGAAAACTATTCATATATGTGTGTATATTTTATCTTAAATATTAGGGAATCTTTATGGAAGTGCCTAAAACCGATAAAACATGCACGTGAAATCTAAAAATAGCGAGAAAATCTTCAAAGAGACATGTCTCTCTTTCCTTTACTTATATCGCTTATCTTCACTAGACTTTAAATTGGTATAAAATGTATGAAAATAATCCGGTATGTCTCTCATGAGACAGGATCTAACAAGAAAGATTAACGAGTAGAAATGACAGATATCGTTTTCTTATATATACTTTTAGATTTAGAAAGCGGAATCTAAAATCGCGTGGGCGATGCTACAATTCAAAGTTTTGAAGACTGTGATCTGAAATTACAGATCGCATTTCCAACAGAAATCAATTTGCAGGATGATCTTTGTAGCTAGGGTGCTGAAATGAAGTTTAAAAACATGAAATGAAATCTCATTCTTTCGATAAATCAAGCTATGGTAAGAGAAAGACAGCCAATAAGTTGGAAGAAAAAACATTGTATCAAATTTTCCTTTTCCTTGAAAATCTTGACATTTTTCTTCATAAATAAGTATGAGGTAAAAATGCATTTTTTTCTTTCAGTAACAGGGACGATTGTTTGTATTTTTATTCATTAACTTTTTTTAAAAAAAATTGTTTTTATAAGGATCTAATTTTGAATGAACGTATCGAATTTATAATTTCCTGCAGAGGTTTTTTTGTCTGTTCTTTAATTCTTCATTTCAGTATATTAAGAGCTCTCCTGAGTGATTTGAGTCTTAAATTTGCGTTACAGGGTAAATATACGTAATTAATCTTTAAACTCAATGAATAATAAAACGCAGTTGTAAAAATTCTCTGTTACAGTACATTTTTAGAAATAGATATAACTACAGTAATACCTTGACTTACTTGAATTAGGCGATTTTCATACCTCGTCAATTCTTTACTTTTTTTTTTTTTCGTTATCATATTTGAAACTTAAACGGAATTAGTGCCAAAGTCTGATGAAATTGGTTATTTGATTCAAGAAATTGTCAATTTTGAAAGGCAAATAAATTTAAAAGTGGATGGTGATATCGTTCAAAAATGTTGGATTTCCTTAATAAGGAGCAGACAATTGATGAGCTCTTAGAAATACATGAGATAGAGCAAAACATTAAAGAACTTGAGTCCTTAGACCAAGTTCAATCGAAAGATCGAATAATGATTTGGAATTGAGCAGAAGTTCTCAGTTTACTTGAAAAAGATGACAAACTTCAGAAAATACATCCCCAACGAAGAGCGAATTTGTTCAACAAAACAAGGAATAGAAAAATTTTTAGCATTCCGTGAGGAAATTTTGTGAGAGAAAAACGAATCTCTTCTCTTTTAGCAGGCAGACTACTTGTTAGGTTTTATTAAACCTTCTACATAAAAAATAACTTTGGTTTGCTGTTTTTTATTTGAGTTATCTAAGTTTTTGTTGAACCTTTTTTCCCCCTAAATTATTATTTTCTTAGATATCCGGGATCACAACTTCAAATAATGTATATATATATATACACATAGGAAGTTATACCCCGACTTAGGCAAATTTGGCATAGGCGATTATTATTCAGTCTTACCTATCACACATAGGTTCCAAGTATTATTGTATTAACTAATGAAATCTTTAGACAGCAGAAATCTTCTTTCGTCATGAGGGATATGAACCGTCACTCATGGTATATTTTTTACAAGAAATAGTGTATTGAAATAATATACACGCGTGTGAAAGAACTTTCTAGATTGTTTTAAATATTGATTAAATATTATATATTTGTTTCTTAAACATTTAATTTCTAATTACATGACATATTCCCGTGCTAAAAAGCCAAAATATGTAAAAAAAAATTATATTTAAATAAATAGTACATTAAATAGTATAATGATCAAACTTATAGTACAAATTTAACACAAACATATGTGTGTTATATCAGCATGATACGCGATCTTGTAATATACTAAAATTGGTACCACTCTAAAAATAGAAGTATTTATTACGGAAAAGTTGCATGAAAAATAATATAGTCTAAACAAAAGGAAAAGTAAAAACTTTATTATCTGTTTAAGCAATATTATTAAAATTCACTAAATATTTAATTTTGAAATAAGAATGTAGTTGTAGTTTGGTGGGTTGCAAGCTCTTAGTTCTTCGAAACCTACATGTCCTTTCATGCCTTTTAAGTTACCATGAAAATGCTTTCAAGTTGCTCTTTTTATTAAATAATACTTAAAATTTAAAATATAACTAATAAGAATTTTAAAAAAAATACTTTGATGTGTATACATTTACAAATATAAAACAAAATAAAGATAAAAATTTGATTAAAAAAATCTTAAGTTTGAAAAGATTTTTGTGATGGAAATGGGCGAAACGATGCCTAATCAATCCAGTTGCTGCAGAAGAGTCCGCGTTAAAGAAAGAAAATATTTAGATGTGTAAACAGAGAAATAAAATGAGTTAGTATTGAGAGGGTTCTGTGAATGGCTGATCGTAGAGGTCAGATATTTTTGCATTTAAGTATTGGTGAGAAGCTTGACCTTTTCCAGGGGTAGTTAAAGGAGGAAAGTTAAGAATAAAATTAAAAGATAAATAATATAGATAAAATATAACGTATTTAGGAAATTTGTAAAAAAGCAGGATCAATTAGGGCTGAACATAGTTTGTTGAAATTAAGATCAGGAGTATACATTTTTTTTTATAATTGGTGATCGATTTATTATCACAGAATTGTTATATATATATATATATATATATATACATATAATTTTATTAAAGAAATTGTTAGCACTTCTCTTGATCGTTTGTCTAATAGTAATTTTTAGACAAACTTGCGGCTTTCAGCGCTACATTCCTCATGAAGCGCCAAGCGTTAAAAGTTTGTTTTAAATTTTGAGAACTTTCTAGATAATTAATATGCGTCTTGGTTGCATGTTAAAATAGTGTATTGAAGCAAAATCCGCGCGCATGCAGGAACTTTCTAGATTTTATTTTAATTTTTGATCAAGTATTTTATATTTGTTTCTTACACGTTTAATTTATAATTACGTGGCATATTTACAAGCCTAAAATACCAAATTATGTAAATCTATTTAAGTAAATAGTACATGAAATAGTATGAAGATCAAACGTGTGGTACAAATTTAGCAATAATATGTGTGTTAAATCGGCATATATGCATGATACGTGCTCTTGTAGTATATTAAAAATGCTACCTTTAAAACAAAAGAAAGTATCACAGAAAAAATAAATGAATATAATATAGTCTAAACAAAAGGTAAGGTAAAAACTTATCCTTCTATTTAGAAGATATTATAAAAATTTATTAAATATTCAGTTTTAAAATAACAATAAACTGGAAAATTTAAATTATTATTTTTAATCGATATTTTATTCCAATTCACACACTCACAAGATATGTGATCTCAGTGTTTATTTGAATGTGTAGTAATGTGCAGTTTCATTGCGTACGTAACAAACTGGCGGACAATTTTAGAGTAATACTATTTTAGGCATAAATTCTTTGAAACGACCTGAATTTTGGCAGATAAGTTTTTGCATACACAGCAAGTCCCCAAGTGTGAACTCCGTTTCAATGGTGGCGGCTCCCACTATCACATTTTAGACCCTTGATTTTATTATATTAGATCTCCCGTCGAATGCTAAATATTGTCATGATTTATTTTTGCCAAGAGTACCAGAGCTAAATTGATACTCAAGGGACATTTTAGAAGCCACATAATTGCGCGACATGCGTACTTACGATTTTCGCATCCAGAAAACCTATCGACTGTTTTACAAAGTGAGCACGCTACCTCTCCATCATGGAATCGAATATTTTCGGAATATGCTAGTTATAAACTTAAATCACATTTAAAAAAGTTTCAAGGGGTTAAACAAATAGAAATGTATTTTGAAGAACTTATATAATGCTGATTTCATTGTTTTCACATACAATTTCAAATTTTTCAAAATCCTACCTGATTTCTTTTAATATCTAAATTTTCCTGCAGATTTTATTTTTTTAAAAAAAATTATAATGAAGCGTATTGCATATCATCCGAATTCCTGTTACATTTATTGAAATGCGTATATTCATGTACAAATATTAATTCAATGTTTATCTAATTCTTAGTAGTAAGTCTCTCATTAACTTAGTGATGTATTTACTGCGTTATATTTCTTTGTTCTTTATGAAGATGGTCAATAGGGTTATTATGTCTTTAAATTATTTTTATAACTCATTTCTACTCACTTAACCTGAAGGAAAAGTTCTGCCAGATACTTATCACAGTATTTAAAAGTCTTCTTGTATTCTAATTTATTTAGCTAAATATTCATATCCAACTTTTACGATAGTAATTTAAAATATATAAGCAAACATATTAAATTCTCGCATCAAAAATGAGATAAGTTGATTCACAGTAAGTCTAAATATTTTAAAGGGATCATAACTTAGTTCTATTTAAAAACAAAAAGGAACAATTTGTAGCCTTACGATTTTTGAAGCCTTTAAAATACTTCCAAAGGAGAATATGTAGATAAAAAATACTTTTAGAGAAAAAAAAATGAAAGAAATATTTTTAAAAATTATGTAATTATAGGCTATTATATGATGTTCTCGTTCTAGAAATAGTTAAATATGTAAATGAAAAAATGATCAGTACATATACGACATAGAAAACAAAAATAATATTAATGAATGATGCAAATGGCAATTTGTTCAATTCAGCCAAAAAAAAAGAAAAAAAAACCCTCCCCCTCAAATAAATTGTTCAATAACAGGGTAGAATATCTCGTAATATATAAATGGATCCCTAAAAACTAACTAAGGCTATAGGGAGTCTAAACATTGAAAAACAATTTAAAGACAATTTCGAAATAATAAAATTGTAAGAGAAATTACTCGAGAGCATAACTATCAATTTCAAGTATGCAAGCAGTCATTCAAAATCAAATGTAAAATATATTTAATACGAATACGTATTACGAAAAAATAATATGGAAACAAATCAATATTATCTATTCAGTTTAAAAATTTTGACATTCTCAAACACGTAGAACAGGATATGAAAATTTAGATAAGTCAGAAATGCATGGATGTATTATGCAAGGAAAATTTACACATGGCCGATAAAAAAATTAAAGAATATTTATATATTAAAAGATTTCTATAAACAAAATGGATTATGTAAAAAGGTCTATCAAAAAGCAATATAAGTGTCTTATACAAAATATTACAATATGCTTCAAGTGTTACAATATAAACTGTAAATAAAACACTATAGAACTGCTAACGTTAATCTGAGAAAGAATTATAAAGAGCATTATAATATTTGATATTGTGTAACTTGGAAAGAAGTAGATTTAGTTTTAAAAAATATATAAAGCAAGAATAATGTAAAAAAAAATAGTCAAGTTATAAAATGCAGTATTTCACAAAATATGTTTAAAAGCCCATATGGAAGTTTACAAATACATAAATCTCTAATTTTTGTCCGGTTTTTTTGGAGAGAAAAATTCCTTTCATATGCATTAAACTTTATTATTTATTAAAAATACTGAAAGTTTTTTCCTGATGTGTTATTGGGAAAGAAAATAAAAACTGTGTCAAACAAAATAAATTATTACATTAGTAAAAAATTATATTCCTATAAAATTACTGAAACATAATTATTAAAATATTAAATACTTTATTTAAGAAATTCATTTTATAGTGTGTTGTTCTCGATAGAAATATTTTTCCTTATAATTGTGACCCAAATTTATGGAATGAACTATTAGATTCGTGTATATCCAATAGTCATAATAAAGATAGTTCTTCAAAATTAAAACCTCTTGAAAAATTATGCAAGTTAATCTAGCTGCCTATGTCGTCTGATATTTTCTAGCACGAAAAGAAGCATTTAACGGCAACTAAGTGAAATTCTCAAGATTATTTTTAAAAAAAATTAGGTTCGCATTTTCATACATTTCAGAAACAAATACGCTCAATTATCCACTTTTAAAATACTAACTTCAGAATTACCTTTAATCCTCCACGTAACACGCACTTTTAACACAAGAAATAAATTTGTCAGAGCACCCACGTCCTCTAATACCAAGAACCCTCCCTCTACTTCAAAATGTGATATTAATAATTAATCAATTATGCATTTTGCTGATTATAATCAAGCGTGCATACGCAATAATTTATACATTTAAAAAACTATGAATGTGCGTGAGCGCGCGCGTTCGCACTTTTTTGATTACTTTAAACTCTTAAATCCAAATTATCCCACACTTATATAAAACTGTTTCCATTTAGAGGATGATAACCTTTTCTAAACAGCCATTAAAAATATTTGAAAATCACACCTGCCTAACTTATTTAAAGACAAAAAGGTAGTTTAAGAAACAAGTCTCTTGGTATTGATTTTTAAGTATAAAATAGTAATCTCTGAAAACAATGAACGCTAAATATGAAAATAAATATAATTTAAATTTACCAATAGAATCAATAATTTGTCAGATACATACACCCAATAATGGTATAAATAATGAAATATATTGTAGGAATATATTTATATTAAATTTAATCCTAGCTGGGAATTACGTTTATGTTTTCTTCTAACTGAATAATAATTATGCATATACATATTTATATTTCAAAAATAAAAGTAATTAATTAAACTATATAGAATTATATATTATTCTAATTAAATAAATATCGAAATGGGAAGGAGGAAAAGTTGAAAAGAAGAGATGCTTAATTTCAAGCGTGGGCATATTATTTCGGTTTTGCGGTAATAAACTACATGTACTAAAAATGTGGGGAGGTGACTGATATAGTTCAATACCCTACACATCTTCACTTACGTAGCATGATATATGATACATACCCAGTATCTTTTCAAGTGGTTGTATCATTCATCATATTAATAACATTAGGATGAGCTTAAAACTTTTTTTACAGTATTACACCTGTGAACAGTTCCGCTCGATGAAAACAAAGCCATCAATAAAAACACACCATTGATATCCGACATGTTGAAACCAAAATTAATGTACGAGCAATCTCAAAAACGGTTGAAAACTTTCGTCAGATCTCAAAACCAAGTGATCAATACAATGCAATAATTTATCTAAGTCAAAAAGCGCACACTCCGGTGCGAATCAGAACCACTGAAAGCTCCCATTTTCCATCGATATCAGGTGTCTCCGTGTGCCTTTGTGATGAAGGCTTTCCAAACCTGTTGGCACGCTCCATTGAAATTGTAACGCTGCAGCGAGACGATAGAAAAATTCCCGAAGATCCGCCATGCATCGTGACTCCCGTTACAATTGCAGCGAAGAGAAATCCGCTAAAGAGAATAAATAATAAAAAAAGATATACGAGAAATGTAGCAGGAGAGGGGAATTATCGCTTCATTTATTTCCGCCTTTCTTTTCGGAAAGGATCATAGTAGCAATGTATTTATTATTTGGAAATGTGCACTGGAGTACGGATTTTCCCAATTAAAGATGAAATAGAACTTCTGATGTAGATGCAATCAGATTATTGGTTTAGTATGGAGTCTCTTTAATTGATAATTTGCCGTAAAATTTTCATATTACGCTTCACTTTCTAGGGTTGAAAGGGGGATTATAATTAAGATCATAGATGTATTCATTCTTGGAAATAATATATTCGTATCTTAATTATTTTTTGTTCCATGTGGAAGTTGAAATAATTTTAAAAAAGATGTTATAAATTGAAGGTTAAGAGCAAATTAACTTGTCATAACATAAATAATTATGAACGAAATAATTTAAAGATAAAATATTAGAATGAAATGTACTTTGAAGGGAAAAATAGAAAAATTTACTTAAGGTATCCGACTACCCTAAAACTGTGAATTTTGCCAAAAATTCACAAATTGATTTATGATTTTATTTTATAGGCCATCTTACAAGCTTTATAAATATATCAAGTTTATTATTTTCCGTTCACTAGAACAAGACCCACAAGTGTTTTAGTAAAAGCAGATGCCTTTACTTTAGGCAAAACGGCATACTTTAAAACGTGATTTACTCGAAATGTGTTTTTTTGAAAATGTTCAAACAGGTGCAGTGATTGCTGAAAGAGTTTTGAAAATAATTAACTGAAATTTTTTGTGTATGTTCTGTATAATAGAATTGTTTTAACCTTCAGATTTATAAATCACTATTTTTTATTACAAAATTTACAGTCCCTTACGTAAATATAATCACTGTCTTTTTAAGAATTTTCATATAGTAACCGACATAAAGTGCTCTAGTTTTTGTAAAAAAGAAAATATCTCTTATCCTGAAGGTCATTTCAAATTTGAATAATATAGCAACACATTAGATTGGAAAAATTGAAAATTTGTTTATAAACCTTTGGTGCAGAATGGGTCGCGTTTATGCTATTTTTTGTCAATGTTTACCTATTTTTTCCCATTTTAGTAATAATAATTTCATTTCTCCTCTTAATTTTAGCATATTTTTCTTAAAATGCACTAAACAAATCTAAAAATAACAAAATAATCTCTATATCTCCTT
The DNA here is from genome assembly GCA_019973975.1 of Trichonephila clavata. Taxonomy (NCBI): domain Eukaryota; kingdom Metazoa; phylum Arthropoda; class Arachnida; order Araneae; family Nephilidae; genus Trichonephila; species Trichonephila clavata. Next base: position 10,525 of record BMAO01021358.1, read on the forward strand.
TTTTTTAAAAAAAAAGTTGTCGCAACCAGTCGGATACCTTAAATGGAAAGGGGATATGTTTTTCTTCAAAGTGAGAGAGCGCATTGTGATTGAATTCAACAATCAAATTGTACTCCGAAAATTTTTTTCAAATAAAATTAATAATCTCTGAGAGCAACAGAAATGACTTGAACATCGAAGATAAAAGAATCCAACAGATATTGGAAAATTAAAATATAAATTCTGAAGCATTAAAAGCAATGCTGATTAAAGAAAGCCATTTAATCTTATAACAAAGTGAGATTTTTAACCAGTTTTATAGAGTTAGCCAACCTTCCCCGCGTTTCTGCTCAAAATGATGAATGACATATTATGCAAAATAATGCATAAAATTTCTAAATCAATATTATAAGAAAATTTGGTCCTATATATATTCATTATTTATAAATTTATTATTGTAATATTTATATGAGAATATTTATTTAAAAATCAAATTTTTAAAGTATTTAGTTTATAAAACTAAATAAAAAAACATTTTTGAATTAAAATATTCTTTTACTTTATTTTGATTTGAAAAAGGGAATTTTATTATTTAATTTTAGAAGTTAAAGTAAATGAGGAACTTAGCTAGTATGTTATGTTATGAAACAATTGGAAAAGATAAAAAAACGTATATGTAAAATAAATATAAGCAAAGTTAAACTTATAACTTTATTTGTTTAAGAAGAAAGCAAACACTTTAAAACGGAAACCAGTTGAAATCTGAAGCAATTGTAAGGCAGAAATATTTACACAGAAAGGAATACAGAAAATAATAATAGTTCTCCAAGTAACTTAATCATGTAACAAGAACTCTCTCTCTCTCTGCATAGTTTGAGAAGAAATAATATTTTTGCAGAAATAAATCGGCTTTTATTGAAAAGGAAAAACTCATCTTTCTCCTACAGAAAAAAAAAACATCAAAAATAATATAATTTTTTCAGATTTATTATGTATCACATATCTTGGAACAAATATCTTTACACAAAGTAGTTTCTAAAAAAATTATTAAAAAGTATGGTAAAAAAATAAATCGTGTTAGTTGTGCAAATAAATAGGAATAGGAAATTCTGCATATTGTTTCAATAAAATACTATTGCATTTTCAAAAATTAAATACTGTATGTTTCTGTTTAAATACTGTATATTTAAGTATTCAAAAATGTTTAGTTCTAAAAGAAAAATGTTTAATTCTCTCAATCAAATGTAACATTTAATGTAATTATTAAAGCTTTATTTCTGAAAGTTTTTATTTATTGTAATTTCTATAAGTTTCACGAGTTTTAGAAGCTACATTAACATTAATGCGAAATTATGAAAATAAGAAATTAAATGTTTCTCTAAGAGAGTTCAAATAATTAATTTTTGTTACCATCTATTTCTAATCAGTGTATTTTTTATATTGAAATTCTAATCATTTTATATTACGTATTGTATAACCGTATCATCAAAACAGTTGCATGAGAGTATTATTTTTAGAGAGACTTAGGAGATATTTAATAAAGAATATAACTCATTTTCTTTTTATTAACTTTATAAAAAATCCACATCAAATATACTACATAACTAAAAATGTACAACTAAGAATTATTTAAAGTTTAAATAATTTTAGCTGTGTACTTCAAAAGCACTTACTTTCATTAATTAATAAAAAAAAAAAGCTCATAACTTCGGTTCGAAAGGTTTTACACTACTTTTTCAATAATATTATGTAATAGTTTACGTTTAGAAGGTTTCAAATATTATATATAACAAAAATTATATGGAGAGAGAATTTACACTCATACTTTCATTTACAAAGTGTATTAGAAAATCTATTAAAAATTACAAGTTTAAAATGAAATATATCATTACTTAAATTGCGAAATATATAAAGCAATTTATAGTTAGTAAAAAAGTTAAAATTTCTTGAGTAAAAAATTTGAAAATATATTACATTTATGTTATTTTAGCAGCTTTTTAAATTCTATGTAAAAATATGCAAATAGCAAAATTTGATCTATATGTAATAAAGTCACAATATTTCAAGCTTAGAAATTTCAGATAACCTCACGTCTGAATTTCATAACCCTAACTACTATAAACTTGACATGCAACGTAGAATATTTAAGAGAAAAAATATAAATATTTTTTTTTCGAGAAAAAATTATTCTTAAACTATATTTTACTAGACCGTGAGGGACCTATTTTTAAATGAATCAAATATGATAAGGCCAAAATAAAATACTTTTCTTGGCGACAATATCACGTTGCGTTTTAATGACAGTTGTCCCAAGGAAGACAAAACCGTTATTTGGCTCAATAATTTTTCGTACGTGACAGAAGTTTAAACGGGAAACTGGGGAATACATTGGAGATTACCGATCATTTTGTACAGCAAAATAAATCTTTTACTTCTGTTTAATTCGCCATATTTCAGAGTAACTTTACTTAAAAATAGTTTTTTATAGGATAGTTTTACTTTAGAATTGGAGAACTTTTTCTACCCAATGTACATTGAGAGGGAATTCTTCAAAGGTGGTGAGAAGAACAATATTCTCGGGAAAAAAGTTGTTTTTCAAAATATCTGTATGAAGCTTTGATTTCTGGAAACTATAAAGCAATAAAAACGGAAATACAGACGTGCCACGAATGCAATTTTTACCATTCAAAAGTGGATTTCAATTTGTTTGGAAAGTAAGTGAATTCCTAGGCACAATATTGAAAACTATAGCTGTCGATTTTATCTAGAAAAGAAATAAAAAATATGTATCCAAGAAATATGTTTCCGGAGAAAAAGAAACTCCATTAAAAAAAGAATCAGCTAGCATAAACGGCCGTTTTTAAAAAGAAATTTACAGAATAGGCATATTCCGTACACCGAAAATAAGATATTTCAGTTTTTTTTGGAAATTCAATTTTAAAATATTATTTTAAATTTAATAAAACATATAACTTACTTTTCTTTTCATCTTTCTAATAAATTTCATTAATATTTGATCTTTTGACAAGAAGTGATTTATTTTTTTTCAATTCGTGTTAAAATTAATTTCTACATTGCCAGTCATAGAAATTAAAATTTAACTAACTTTAAGATATTGAGTACCTAGTGTTTGTTTGAATATATTAAAAATATTTTTATCAATTAGAGTCAAGTTTAGTAAATTCACATATATTTTAAATAAATTTTTAATATACATGAATGGCAACAGGTGCACACAAGTGGGGGAGGGGGTATGAACCTCCCTCCCAAAGCCCTTGTACATAGTACGTAAAACTTAATTTGTTGTTAATAATTTATTCTATTAATTAATATTAATTGTTTATTCAGTAATATATTTCTTACTCTCTTATTTATCCACATCAATGGACAAAATAGAAAGAATATGTTGGGCCGTGTATTAGAGGGTATGATATGAGAATGGTGGAATTTTGACCCTTGGTAACCCCTCACCCCTTGAACAATTTGTGAGTTCGTCAATGTCTGTGTGTGAACGCGCTTCCATTATAGTTTCGAGAATTTTCTAGAAATAGAACATTTTTTTTTTTAAAGAAACTTAATTTCTATTAGTTTTAGAAAATAATTTATAAAAAATAGATGTCATCAAAAGTAATTGGTTGCACGTGAATTAAAATTTCTCTAGATGTATTAGAGATACATTAACTCTTATAAATACCCTCTACTAATATCATTTTATAGCCTAAAGGTAATTTCTTTATCAGATCTCAAAAGAAAAAGACATAAAAATAAGTTATCCCTCCATCTTATTCACTTTTAGTTATTAGGTTTCATACACGAGGATATTATGTTTAAAGGTCACCAAGTATCTGGTGTTTCCATTAAGGGAATTATTTTAAGTAAGGGGTATCAATATCCATATAGGTATGTGAGACAGTTATCTAGGAGTTTTTAATAGGAAATATGTATTAAAGAAAATCCAACCAATTTACTGAAATCATAGCACAGAATTAGAGATATGCTCCATACATGACAGTTCCATATAAAATAATACGGTATGATTGTCATCTTTTACCAACGAAAATAGAGACCATAAATGATAATATATATCTGCGCTCTAATAAAGTAGAGAATAGTATGCATAAGAAAGTAGTGTATAAAAAAATGAATGTATTTATAGAGTTTAATACCTCGTTTGTTTTAAAAATTTTTTAAAAAAATTTCACAATTTATTTAACTGATCCATTTTGTAGTAACCAAAAACTGATTTATAATAGTATATTTTTCTCTCTCTCTTATTAAAGTTTTTTGTACATTGTTAAAGTATGTGGAAAAAATTACAATCCATAAATCCAGGTATTTTTTTTTTTGATTTCCTAAAAATGTTTGAGGGGATTTACTACTATCATTAAAAAAGTTTTCAAATAGCTTATTAATTGAGTTATTTAAAAAATGTGACAATTATATCAAATAAATAACAGAATGACGTACACAGTTTACAAAAAATTTTTTAATGAAAACAAATTTACGAAACGAAATAACAACTTTACGAAAATAACATAAAATTTATTTTTGACACATTACTATCCCATAAGATTTAACCGTCAGTGCTTGATATTAGGTATTCCCAGAAATTACTTCATCCTTATCAAAAAAAGAAAGGAAATATACTAGTCAAAATTCTAAAATCTTCTAATCTAGGTTGTTTTAGATAAAGAAAAAATATTAATCAACAAAGATTATATATATATATATATTTACAATATATAATGAATTTGAAAGTATCCACAAAATATTAAAAGAGTAAGATGTGGAGTTTAGTTTTTTGTACCTGCTACATAATTTTTTGATATTCGATTAACTTAAAAATGCCAGATACGGTTAAAAATACATAGTGATTTATAAGATCACAACAATCCTGAAAAACTCTGTCATCTTTTTCTTCAAAGTACTTACATAATTCTACAATTTGTAATAGAACTTAGAAATATATGCATCTTATATTAATAAGAAAAATATTAAAGAGCTATATGCCAAATCAAATGTGTGTGATTTTCTAAATCTTTAAATCGTAATTCTCAAAAACGTAATGAACATGAGTAGTATATTCCAGAAATAAATACGTATATCAGAATAAATATTATCTTGCTGTTTTAACAGAATTAAACAGTTTATTTTTTATTTTGTACATTTTGTAAGATTTGATTCGGAATTGTTTCAAATAATTAAATTAACCAATGTATTACATCAGACTCCATAAACATGAGTAATTTCATATTAAAATATTTAGAAATAAATTCACATTGAATTCCAGCCTAAAATCTTAATAAAGTTAAGAATAAAGTTTTTCAATATGGTTTATAACATTGTTGAAGAAAATGTAATAATTCTTAAAGATTTTTCAAAAAGCTAAAATTGAATTTTTTAACACAATGATTTGATATGCTACGGAAAACTCGTTTGAATTTAACTCAAAAAATCTTCGATAGATACAATAATATTTTGTAGTAAATATTGAAAGCATTTATGATGCCAAAACAAATATGCTCCATCGTAATACCAACTCGTACTACAACAATGTTTTGAACTAAATATAATTATAAAATTTTTCATTACATTAAACTGAAATATTATACCAAACTATATAGGTTCATTTAATATGCATTATTTTTATAAAATGAACAAACCTTTTCAGTCCTAAGTCCTTCAAAAATTTTGTACAGTTATAATACTTCTTAAAATGGAAAAAAATATTTTTTTAAAAATTACTTAAATAATTACTCTCCGACCATTATCAAGTTAAAACAGGTAGTTTAGATTTTTATAAAAGTGTTAAATATAATATTTTTGAATCAATCTTAAAAAATGTTAAATATCATTCAAAACTTCAGGTTTCTAATATCCTGTACGATTAACTGCATACATGTAGACGTATTAGCAGACTGTTTTGAAATAAAATGTTAAAAACATACGCATTTTATTCATTAAATAATTTTTATAACTGACTGTCAAAGGAGGTAATGTTTTGCAATTATATATCGTTATTTTTATTTCATCTATAATATCTTTTTGGGAAAATGCGTAATCAATTTCAAGGAACACATTTGAAATGAGAGATTTTCGGTTTTTAAAATTAAAAAAAAAACCTGTACAAATCGACAATGATTACTTTAATTAGGTAAATTAAGATCTTATAAAATTAATTTTTTTAATACACAAGAATCATCGTGAATTTCTACGCATTCTTTTCGATATCAGTCGCATGCTTATGATAAAAGGACCAATTAAAATCCCCAGTGACCAGTTCATAACTGTTTTTAGAAAATATTAAATGGAAACGATAAATATTTTTACCTTATCTAAAAGTTCAATGCATATATCTTTTCGTTACACATTAAACGTCACTATTTTCATTAATTATAAAATCCAAAAAGGTAAATTATTTTTTAACCAAACACAAGCTGGAAACGACAGCTTTCATTTTAAAAATAAATATTTCTTTTAAAATGTTAAAAGTAGAGACTGGTTTGTGCATTTAGAATGATAATTAAACTAAGTGCACTTAAGTTAAATGCTTTTACTTTTAAATAATGTTTAAAAGCTTTGCGTCTTGCTAATAGCATCTATGCATTTATAACTGAAAAAGATAAAATTTCTATACATTAAGGATTACTTTTGTGATAACTAAATATATGAATATAATTTAAATGAACGCACACAAAGCATTGCTATTAAAATCAATATCATTGGTACCTAAGAGGCAGTCTAAAACTTAATTCTTCAATTTGAAACTAAAATAAAAAATAAACTATTACACTATAAGAAAACATAAGTCGTAAATATAAATTGTAAGAAAGTTGTTACTTATATGCCATTCGATCGATGGTGCCAATTCAAGTCTTACGATCATAGCAAGGCTCGTTTTACACTAATCGCTAGCCATCTCTTAGAGCACCAACAGATGAAAGTAAGTTTTGACCCAGTTTCAACCTTATTTTGAGAGGGGGTGTTGTTCACTGGGTGTTGTTCAAGGATCCCCCACCTCTCTTCCCAATTCACCAACCTCTCGATAGTACTAGCGACTTGACGATATTTTCAGTGTCCCCAGCAGCACAGGCAAAATATTTATGTACAAACATCCTCGCTTTCTCCGGGATCCGAACCCACGCCCTTCGGCACATCAGTCATTGTCACTAATCATTATACCATTTGGGATGCATAAAAAAATTGATCTATTATAGTAGCATTACTTATGCCATTCATTTGCCATTACATTTGATTATTTTTATTGCATATTATTCTAGATCTGTGTGTGGGACTCACATATAGTGCTACTGCCAGACTTTGAAACATTTACTTCAAAATTAGAGCTGTAGATCACTGGTGGTGGATCTAAATATTTTGAAGCAATATCAGGACCATGGTAGACTGTAAATAAACCCAGTAATTCGGAGTCCAGATTTGAACACACACACTACTATAGATTACATGAAAAATATGGATTACATTTGAACTAAGGAATATCTCCCAATTATGCTGAACGATTTATAATACTCTTACCAAATACGTATGTGTACAATGATTAGATTAAGGATATCTGTAAACATATATGCGCTTTTTTTTATAAAAATCCATATATTCCTGAACATTTATTTTTATAAAATGTTAATATTCCTTATTGAACATGAAGATATTGGTCGTGGAATTTGATTTTAACTGTGTACCTATCTGTAATCGAACAGCAAAACTAGTGATTCTTGTGAAACTTTTGTTTGTTACATTTTATGGAAAAATACTTAACACTTGAAATTATTTGAAATTATTAATTTTTAATAGATTATTTCCAGACATACCCTTTAAATTCGTAAGAAAGTTCATTTCTCTCTAGCCTTGCAATGCAATAAATTGTTTTTGAGGAAAGAATGAGTTTCAATTGCTTACAAAAAATGTATATATATATATATATATATAATAATTCCATTTAATGAAGTGCATTTGAAAAATTTGAAATAATTAATTTTTAACCTTAATAAAAATATGTTATTACCATATAAAATTACCTGTCATTTGTTGCTTTTGTTTCCGGGATTAAGTTTAAAACATATTCAGTTATTTACAAAATTATGTTAATTTCAGTTTATCACATTTCTTTTCGAAAAACATAATTTTAAACTCTTTCAAGAGTATATGCTTGGATTTAAAAGTGGTCAATAAAAATAGATTTGTAATTAATAAAATCTATCGAGTAAGAAACAAGATATATTTGCCACGGTTCTTTTTGTGAAGGTAAGAAAATTTGTATCAAAACAGAAGACAATTAATATTTTTTATTTTTAATATAAAACATTAAATGCAATAAAGTTAATATAAAAATAGAGATTTCTATTTACGTCACTGTGAAAGAAAATATATACGTATATTTTTGCAATTGAAAAGTTTTTCAATACTTGTTATATCATTCCTCACATCAGATCTTCCTCAATAATATCAAACAAACTTTGCTTAGTTCGAATTAATTAATAGAAAATAATTTTAGAAAAAGAAAATTAATTTTAAAATACTAATCAAAATATGTTGTATATAATAAGAAAATAAGCTTAAAGGCAATTTCATTAAAACTCTCTTGAAAATATCAAAGGAACAAACCTCCAATGCTGGCAGAATCATTCCTCATTTACAGATAATATCTTTCAAATACACCCCAGAGCATTAATAGATAAAATACGGTTATGCACGTGTATTAATTGCGAATACATGAATCTTGTATCATAATAGGACAAGAATTATAGCGATGTAATGCTTCGTAATAATTAACTCCATTAGTACATGTTACTAAAGGAGGATGGTATGCCAATTCCTCTAGAGTGCTGTGAAATGAAAATTTGTTTCCAGTAAAGGATGGAACATTCTAAGTGATTCATCAATCGATTTAGAGAATTAAGTTTTGAATTATACATTAAAATACAAATACAGGCGTCAGGAAATAAAACTTAATAATTGTTATAATGGTAAATTAGAATGAATATTTTATGAACTGCTGGATTCAAATGGGTTGTTTTGAATTTTGTATTAAATATAATAAGGTAGTAAATTATTTTCATAGAAAATTAGTTTGAAATAGCATAACACAGTTAAGGATTCTTTCTAATTTCTCTACGGAATGACAATTATCATTTTGTTCAATTTCTTAAATGCTTAAAACATTTACGATAGTTCAGTTTTTCAATTTCGGCATTAGAAGCTCATATTACCATTTTTATGGGGTTATGTGTGTTCTTATATGGTTTTTGTATGAAAGTATGCATTTGTAACGCGCTTGCGTTGGTGACTGCACAATTGCTTCAGAATGTATACCGCTTGATGTTGTCCGCGTGACCAACGGAAATCTTATAAACCATCTATGTCGTATGTATTCAAAATTTTTAAGCTCCATTTAAATTCTGTTTAAATCTTATTAATAAATCAATTTCCATTAAATATTTAAGCCCGTTTATAATTACTATATTCATTTTGACTTACCCTGTGCAGTAGAAGGGATTAAAAAACGTGTTTTATCTTTGCTAATGAAAGAAAGGATTCGAGTGCGTGTACATATGCGATGTAGCACAAACACGAAAAGACCTAGATGTGCGAAATTTGATGCACAAAAGTTATTGGTGGTAATGAAGCGCACTTCATAGAAATTTCTTTGAATTTCTGTTCAGATTTTAAAAATCAAATTCAAGAGCATTTTCATAACTTTTGATTATTTGACATCAGTTTTATCTTTTTATGCGGAAAATCGTTTTTCATTGTTGTTGCGTTTTTATATAGTAACATATTTTATCATGATTATACTAATTAGTTTGTTGTCAACACACTCAATTGCAATTCTTCTCCGGATGTATCATTGTAAAATTAAATATTATTTCAACAAAAAATTTTTTTTATTTATAGTTCTGTTTTTGCACTTTTGATGTATTTGGAACAAATTTAACCCCTTAACTGCCATCGGCGTATATATTCGTCCTTCTCAACCGGTGCTTTACGTGCCTCGGACGGATATATACGTCCTTCAAAAATACCGCGATACGATTTTCTTTTCGCTCTTATCAGCAAAACTATTTGGAAGAAACTATTCAAGAAAAAGAATTTAACAATGTATGAGAAGATTTACTTATTTCAGAGAAAATTTTGCTTATTTGTACATTTTCTTTCCCCCAATACACCGTATACGCTCACTTATGTAAAAAAAAATGACACTGGGTGCGAATAGTGTAACTTTTAATCGGTAGTTACAGGACTAATCCTATTTTACCTTTTTTTAGTACTACTTTTGGGCCAGCAGTCCATTTATTCAAAGGGGATGTATATCAACATAGGAAATAATGGCTGCCGAGAGCTGATATACACTAAACTTTCTCAGCACTTATTCCTGTTGATTCAAATTACCGTATTATTATGTGCTTCAATAACTATATCTCCCTTTTTAAAAAGCAATTTTTACTATGGCTTATTTTTTTTTAAAAAAAAACTTACATTGCAAGCATCTAGAAAAATAATGACTTTCCACAGATTTGAAGAGTGGTATTCACTCAAAAAATTTGAGATGAATTAAAAAGTTTAGTAATTATAATTTTGTAATGTCATTTTTGATACGCAAGAAATTTCATATGAATTTGCATCGAACTTAGTAACTTTTAAATCACAAATATAAGTTACTTAGTTTTTATTTTTAAATATGTATGCATCTTTTTAAATCTAACAGTCTGAGAAAATAAAACTATAAATTTCATCAATGTAAGACGTAGATTAAATTTTATGTAATATCTTCTACGTTACAGCAATGTAAATAATGTTTTATTTAATTTACCAAAAACATATTATTATTTAATAATAGTAACTAAATTTCTAAATATTCTTCGATATTACGTTTCAATATCAAAAGTAAGTTTCTTGTTTAGGATACATTTATGAATTGGTTATATATAAAGATTATACTAACTCACAATAGTAAATAGAAATCAATTGTATAATCAGCAAAAATTAAAATATAAAAACAAATCGCGGAGGAAAAAAGAAATATCACGGCTAACGTATTCGAACCGGTTTAAGAAAATGTAAAATGCATGGCAAAATTTTTCTCATTTCCTCAGGTATTTCCTTCAATAAAAAATTCATTCCTTATAGCGAAATTTCAAAACAACACACAAGGAAAATACATTTAATGCAAATGAATGACATTCGCAAATTCATAAATAAAAATAATATATGTATATAAATATTTTCGATCTTTTCCTCAATAAAACCAAGAAAGAAATGAAATGATTGACGTATTTGTGCGTGTGTCCTTCACGTAATGTTTTGAATCGTCTTTCACAGAAGATAAGCTTCCAGAACAAAAGTTTAAGAATCCAAATTCCTTGAGTATTTTATTATTGGTTACTAATACCATTGCATCAGGAGAAATATCAATATTTAAGAAAATGATTTCAATCTATGCTCTGCTGAAGTAAAATGAATGGAAAATATAAACAGTGGCTCTGAAATGTGTTTGTACACTTAAAATTTTCTGTAAAATGTAATGTTATCTACTAATAAAAATTAACAAATTAGAATTGTAATTTTTTTTATAATATTTGCAACTTGTTTTTAATGATAACAACGTAAAATTTTTTTTAAATATAGCATAACTTTTGTTTTGAAAACAATTTATAATCAAGAAAACTTTTTAAAATAACATTTAGACGTCCCTTTCTTGTTTATTTTTGATTTATTATCCCTTTTAAAATGTTTTATTGCATATTGCACCGTAGAATGAGGAACATTACTAATTTCAAAATATTCCAATCTGTTTTGTTTCGACTGAATTGAAACTAATCAATTTTTGAAAGTTTTCGTTGCTAATTTACGACTACAAACTATGTTTAGATAATACAGTATTAAGAACGAAATACGTATAAATACTTTAATGAAAACAAGCAAACGATTTTTTGTATGTTGTCACAATGTATAACAGAACAGATGATATTTTTATTAAAGGGATATACCCGAAAATGTTTTGGTGTTTTGTTACCTCCATTTTCTCCTAAATTGTATAATTCTTTTAAAAATAAATTAATTAAGTGAGTTAGAAAAATAAAATAAATTTCTTTTAAAATCCAAAGGGAAAAAGTATATAAAACAAAATCTTTCTAAATATTCGAATTTAAATTCGAGACTAAACTAAGGTTTCTACAACTTTTTCAAGTACGTACAAGAACTTTTGGAGATACACTGCCTAACATTAAATAAAAAAATAACCATAACATTAAATATATTTTCACATAACTTTAAAAACATAAGCAAGAGAATGACATTTGAAACGAAATATTAACTATTTTAATAAATAATTTAATTAATGAGTAATTAAAATTACCCTGTAAAATTTTATTCAAATTTTATCATTTTCAATCATTTAGCTCATATATAATAACATTTATATTCCTTTTTCTGTCAAATTGCAGCATATTCAAGTAATTCGATTCTAAAAAGATAAGAAATTGGATTTTAATTCAGAAATATATAAAGGATTGTTTATCTTATGTATTCTATATCTTCGGTACTCTTAAATTACTATTCATTTCCTTTATACATTGGAAGTTTTGAATATATAAAAAAAAATTAAACCACGAATTAATTTGCTTGTCTGTTAACACAGATTACACAATTTTAATAATTGATACTCCAGTTAAATAAATTTTCATTAAACAGTTTACAATAATGTAGAAAAAAAGAAAGAAGAAGTACATGTGTATGTTGAATTGACTTCATAAAAAAATCGAATTAAAAGCCCATTAAAAATTTATGGTTAGATTGGTCATTTAATATTTCAGTTTATCAAGTAAAATGAAAGACAAAGTTTTCTATAAAAAATAAAGGAAAAGAAAAAAGCAACAACGAAAAACCCATAGAACTTACATCACAGACAAATATTGCTCAACTCGTCTCAATTAAATATGATGTTGTCATGGTAACACACCATGTTAATGGGACACTTATAAATATCCTCCTTGGACATTAACATAAATTTATATTAGCTTTTTTATTACCACAAATAATTTATAAAGATATTGCTGCAATTCATTACCCAATATTATGCGAAAATGTTTCTGAAATACGGTGTTAACATAGGGAAATGAAAATAAAAATTTCTAATGGCCATTGGGGATAAGAAAATAAATTTAAAATTTATAGCTTATTTTATCCTTGTTTTGCATAGATCGAAAATTACGAAATGGCCTAAGACATTCATTATCCATTATTTAGCTTTTATGTTTTTAGAATTATTCAATACATATGATTTTAATCAGCGAACATTGCAAGATGTGCATGACAACTTTTATTTTAACCATAACTTCCTCATTAATGCTATAATTTTTTTATTTTTCTTTTAAAATAAATCTCACCTATATATATATATAGGGAAAACTATCTGTGCAAATCTAAGACAATAATTTAAAGTAATCCTTATAAAATGCAAAATTCAGTGGACAAATATTTAATATAATTGATTATTACAACTTTCTCCAATAATTATTTCTGAAGCTACACATGTATGCAACGAATAATTGAATCGTAAATATGAATTTGTAATAACTCTCATAAATTTAATCTTGAACGTGTTTTTAATTTATAATGGTATTGGCCTTTAGGACACGTGCGTAAATAATTATCAGCTACCCGCCTAACGGGAATATTTCGAACCATGTTTGACCACCAATAAAAACAGCTATTTATCTACAGAGATTATATGAATGTACTTGCCCACTTTGTATAAATACCGATATTTCTGGAAAATACGTCTTTTTTCTCTATTGTTCTTTGCCATATAACTATAGCGTCTCTTCTTCTGTGTTGTGCCATACATTCCCTGTTTTGTGAATAAGTGTTAAATGAAAGGGAATTACGCATTATGATCTAAATTGGTCCTTGCGCCATAAAAAAAGAAAAAAAAGAAAGGGAATTGCGCGTACTACCAGATGATGTCTCATCAATCCAACATCCTCTACATGTATACCTACTTCCCAAATAATGACTTTATTAAGAAATCATTTTCTGCTTGCCACGCCTCATTTATATATTTGATACTGCGTGGCCGTTGGAAGGGATTTCATATTTAGATCCTGATTTATAATGTTTTATTTGATGATGGTATTGATGTGAGACAGTCTTTTGATTATTTTGCAATCTTGTTTTATTCAAAATCTTGAACCACACATAAGCATACACATATTAAAACACAAAACGCGACAGAACAAATAACAAAGAAAACGAATACACAATAAGCTGCAGCCGGCTACATGTTGAAGGCAGAAAAAATAACAGAAAGGGGTGGGATCTCCAGAAATCTAGGTATTTATAGTGAGTGGGAAATCACATGATCTATTTAGGTGGGTGGATAAATGTAGTTAATTCAAAAGGTTACCGTTAGGCGGCTAGCTAGTTTATTATTAAAGTTTATTATTCGTCCTGAAGGGATAGACCATAAATAAATCAAAAGCTATTAAAGATTAAATTACTGGGAATTTATATATATATATATATATATATATAACGTTATAAGGACAAGAACGAAACAATTAAATTTCTACAAATAGTTTGCCAAAAAAATAATTTTTTATTGTGTGTGGTTTACTTTTCAATACCTTTCAATTGCAAATGAATGTAACAAAAAATTATGAACTGGGTATAATAAATTAAAATTGCTTATGGATTATAGTAAAATTTGAAGTTCTCTAGACTTTATTACAATATCACCACTTGCCCAAGCTTTCAGTGCTTTTAAAATTTAGTCATAGAGAAATCAAATGAAAATGATCGTGAAAATATTGAAGATTTTGTTTCTTTGACCAACTTCTATAAAAGCTTTATATACTACAACTTCATTTCATAAGATGTAAAATAAATATCTAGCATAAAGATTCTTATAGTCTTCCCCACAATCAAATAAATGGAAAAACAATATCCATTCACTTTCCCTTGACGTTTCCTTCTATAACTTTCGATATACAAATCATACCGATGCCCTTTACGATTTGTTAAAACACTCGAATAAGATGAGACCTTGAAGGAAAATCATGCTTCACCAACAATCAAGTTTGGAAGATGTCCGTTGGTATGGATTGATGTTCACCAACATTGTATGTAACGATGGAAATACAAAATCGATGATAAGTTAATCACAAATACCACACCTATAAACAGAATCAGGAGCCCCAGTGGGATCACTTCCCCGTATCCACTCAGTGTTCCTTAACTAGTTGAAAGCTATTCTGTGACGTTTGCTTTAGGCTTAGCTGGGAGCGTGCAATTCCCATTGATAGCTGTCCGACAAATCCAAACTCATTCTCCTGAAATATTTCCATCCAGCGATAAATACTATTCGGTCGTAAAAAGGCACCTTTAATATCTTAATGGAATTTATGGAGCGCTGTTGGGGGACTTCACCCACCCCGGGGCCTCGTAAAAAAGGGGAGTGAAATTGATTACTAAATCTCGGGATGAGATTCCTAATATCATATTTTTTTATTCAAGCATGTACATCAAACGGAAATGCAAAAGTAAAATCGTGTAACATGAAATAAGTGTGTATTTATGATTTGTTTATAAAATGTTTCCCAAAATACCTTGAAGCAATCGTTTGCATGATATTTTCAACCACAAATAAGAGAATCTGGGTTTTGAAGATAATTTATTGTAGACTCTTAAAAACAATGATATTGAAACGCGTTAACATTTTACACACTCCCTTTCTTCTCACTTTGAAGAGTGGACTTCAGGAAATTCTGTATCTAGGAAAGTATTATTTTTACAGGGATATGTTATCTATAATAGCTGGAAATATTCAACAGAATAATATCTATGCAAACTCAATCAAATTTAAGTGGACTTATACAGCACATACTATTTTCTTTTTTTCTAAATATTTTATGTAATATAATTACCTTTGTTTTCCACTTTAATGTTTTGAATGTGTGTAATTAATTTGCAGTCCATATAGTTCTTATGTTCTGAAATATGAACAGATATTCTCAAAATTATACACTGTGAAGTGTAAAGTCAAAATTTTATTCCAAATGAATGAGGGAATATGATAAACAATTATTTTATTATTTAAGATTAAATGTATTTTTATAAATAGTTTTCTCGAAGTTATTTTTAAAGGAAAAACCGATTACTGTATATTTCTTAAACATACTCTTTCAAATATATCCAGCTGAAGAATAGGGCATAAAAAGTTTATTTTAACTTTTAAAACTAGATGTGCATTAATATAATTTTCAATAAATTACCAAGCTCTTGGAGCATAAAATAATTTGCTACGTTTTGGTAAACGTTATTTTGAATATGAATTATTATAAATATAAATTTAAATTATTTCCTTTTACATTCATATTATATAGAAGACAAGACTAATTATATATATGATGATTATTAAAGAAGGCAAATGAAACTTTTAACCCATGAATATCCTTTAGAATAATTGTCTTTCATGGACAAATATTACATTGCTTGATAAAAATATGCATTGATTTTAGATATATTCGATAATGAATAAACATTATAAAGTGACATTTCAAAAAGTGCATCTTATAGACGCACCTCAAATTAAAAAATAGATAAAAAAAATCCGTGACATTTTATAATCTATGATTGCGTGTGTTATTAAACAAGCAATTAATGAATGAAATTGATCAAATTGTAAATTAGGGTTTGATTTGAAATGGTGAATGAGTTTTCGTTTTTGAAAAACACAAAATTCTTACAAAGTGTGCACTTTGAGTTCAATTGACTTTTGGCAAAATGAAGAGAAAGAACACAAGCAAACTACAACTTTTTTAACTGTTTGCTTATAAATAAGATTTATATCTTTTATATATCACTAGAATTGCAAACAGTGAAGGTATAGAAATATAATAGAAGTATGTAAAAATATTCCCCGTTTTCTAATGTTTGCTACTATTCATTATATAAGATTTTAAAACAACAGCGCCATCTATGCGTGGAATTTATTAAAAATATCTAGAACGGCTTTAGCTTGCTCTATTAACCAATAAAAGGTCATTTCTTACTACGGTCCTTCACATTACCTAATTACGTCAGAAGAATCCAGATAACCTCTTTTAAAGGCTACTTAATAATGCAAAGACTGACAAGCGTCTTACTTATTAGAACGGAGATTTAACCTTACACGAATACTTTCTACAAAGTAATTATAGTGACAAGATAAAATAGAAAAATGTCATTCTCCCAAAAATATAATTCTAAAATATGATACATAGACACTTCGTCTACAAAATTTTTCATATACTGAAATTTCTAAGGCTGTGGGGAAAAAATCACGAACGTTTACTTTGAAATTTAAATTAAGATTTCGACATTTAATGAGATAAAGTATTATCTTTCTATCGTCCATGAACAAATATTATTTCTTAATTATAACAAAAGCATATTACTGGGCAGAGATAGTTTTAAACGCATTTCTTAAAATCTTTAATTTTAATTAGATTTTATACGAAGGAAATGGAAAAAAAAAACGAAATAATTCAGTTTTAAATGTAAGGATTTTACTTAATATTCAACAAATAAACAAGCTCGTATTAACGTTTTGTTAGCTGTAAAGAATTCGACGTAGCATATTATAAATTAAAATAATGCATTAATTACGCATGGTGTTAGTACTTTTATTTAGAAAAATATATATTTTCTACATTTTTATCCGAATCGCGTTACATTATATTGATATTAACTTAAATATAGATTGCACTGATTATTAAAAAATTAAATAAAATAATTAATTATAGTGAACAGTTGAATTCAAAACTATATAGCATTAAAATATTTGCCATTATAAAAGCCAAAATATACGTCAGTTTATAGTTTTAGTCATTCAGTTTATAGTTAGTCATTCAGTTTATAGTTAGTCAGTTTAGTCAGTCAGTATAGTCAGTTTATAGTTAAGTTAAACCATAAATTATAAAATGTGTTCCTATTTCTATATAAAGAAAAAAAGAGCTCTAAAGAAAATAGTAAAAATATATTAATTAAAGCATTTTTTTTTTGAAAATTAACGCAGTATTTAATTTTACTTACTTTAATTTTACTTTGATTAGGTAGGCTTTTTTGTTACATCTTTTATTCTACCAAACGCGCTCAATTATACAATAAATTGAAATAGTTTTCAAAAGTATTTTTAAATGTCAGTGACGTAGTATGCGGACGGGTACGTGTGAAAGGCATCAATAGTTATATTTAGTGCAACATATTTTTGTACAGTATGCCAGTCAAAAATTTGAAAAAGAAATTGAATAGTTAGTTCCATTTTCACATAAATGCAGGAGAAAATCCATAATATGAGATAGATGGCCAAAATATTTTGAAAAATAACTTTAAATGAATCTAAGGAAGATCTTCGAAAATCGACGAAGAATTTCTATAAGTCGATTAGAGATTCCACAAATTATTTAGAAATCTCGTCAATGGACTCTTTCAAGATTATTGAGAATCGATAAAGAGATCTGAAATCGAGCAGAAGGGAAGCTATCTGGATAATATTCAAGAGCTTAAGGGGTCGAATAGGATAACTTCAGGATAAATTCTTAGCAGATAGTATTGGTTAGGTATCCTGTTCAGAGAGATAAGGTTGGGCACACTTGGGATCAGGAATTATCATAATAAGTATAAAGCGTCTCTAGAGAGATGAAAGAATATATTCGATATTAGTTTTAATGGACATAGGAGAAAGATAATATTTCATTATATTTATATCCTTAAATATCTATTCACAAGAATAACTTTTAATAGTCCTTTATATATCCACAATTGTCTATTAGATTAAAAAAAAATGTTGACCGTATTAATGTTAAAATGCATCCAGGTCAACGAGTATTTTATTATCTTGAATGTAAAAAGAAAATATCCCTGCACAAAAATTAAAATTAAATATATTCGAATATAATCATGATACAACAGCAATGTGTTTAAAATTTACTTTCTTACGATTCACTTATATTGAATGAATCTGAATCTCATAGAGATAAAGAAATCACCGTATGAGTCTAAAGAACCCATCTCTAAAAATACAATGTTTAATGTGGTATTTATCGTTCTGGATGGATAATATGGGTATTTATAGTCTCTAGGTCAGTGCTTCTCAAACTCTGAATGTTAGTGACCCAATATTCAGTCATGATTTTCATCGCCCCCCCTCATACAATAACAATACAATAACAATGGATCGAATTCAATAATACTATACTTGGATGCTAAATCTGCAACATGATTTTAACCTCTTAAGTGCCACCGACGTATATATTCATCTCACAAACCACAACGATAATAGCCCCAGACGTATATATACGTCTTTCCGAAGTACGATCTTTTCTGTACACTGCTATCCATAAAAATATTCTGAAGGCTTTGGAATGCAATAAAAGAACATCGACAGTGTTTACGAAGGATTTACTTATTTCATCTGATTTACTTATTTATTTCTCTTCTCTACCCGCCATACATCACATACGTGCCTACGTGGAAAACGGTGGCATTTGGGATCGATTTGCGTAACTTTTAAGAGGTAGTTAAGGGATTAATTATAAACCGTACAAAGTATCAGGATAAATAATAATTTTTGGATGTCATTTTTTATATGAAAACCCATGGGGTCACTGGTAATTTTTAAACTTGTGCTTAACTTAGGATTTTTAAATTAATTATAAAATATTTTGTGCAGTACTGATACATTTATAAGTGTATTATATAAGTGTAAATGTGTATTTATTTTTTATTATGTCAGGAGGTATTTTTTTTTGTTTACCTTTGCTAAATTAATAATTTTTTTTATATAATTATTTGTATTCAAATTTTCAATGTGATCGTGCCCCCTAGGGGGCGCGCACCCCAGTTTGAGAAACGCTGCTTTAGGTTATCTAGGGAAAAAGAAATTCAATTGATTTGCAGACTGTATAAAAGTTATGAAAGAGATAAGATGTTTCAATTGCAACATTGTGTGTGGTATTAATTAATAACTATAAACTGCATCTGGTTTCAGTTTCATTTGACACAGAATTCAGAGATATATATTTATATAAACTCAATATTTACAATTTAAAGAATAACAATCCTCGAGGGTCACGAAACCTGATTTAAATAGATTTAAAAAATTGACATTAGCGTGGCAATTAATATTGCACACTTTGAATAAAATCAATCAAATACTTCATTTAAAAATGATAACCGATTCAAAACTAGTTCGTAATTAAAATTAAATTATTATTTAAAAATAATTAAAAAACCCTTATAATTTCCTTTTATACAATAAATGCAAAAAATAAATATTTTTTGAAACCCAAAAGGCTTATTATAAAGGCAATGTATTGCATAGTTTCATAAATAAAAAAAAAGTTTACATTTTTAAATAATATCCTTTTGTATTTTTGTTATAACTGAACTAATGAATTTCGTTTCAAAATTTTTTTGCAAAAAAGAAGTGTAACAATTTTAAATTGTTAAAGTAACTATAATTTACTTACATAAGGTGATTTTATAAATATTTGCCGCAATTGAAATAGGCAAATTTTACAGATTGAAGCAACCACGTGAGTGTGAGTAAATATTAATCCTTTATCTACCGACGTTACTTATATCAGTACCACTCACTTTAAATTAGACAGAATAACCGTTTTGAGGAATACTCTGACGATACTTAGCAGGAATGTTCTTTTAAAGTCACTCTTCTAAGATATATGGCAGCACGGGTTATATGATGAGTATTTTAGTAGGGAAAGCAAATAGTTTTACAGCTGAAAAGAAAAAAAGTTGCGTTTCCAGCTGACTTTTTGATTGGATTGCAAAGATTGTCTTTTTTTGTTCCAAAAAAAGTAGTTAATGTCAAAAGTTAAGTGTCATATTTTTTTGGATGTTAATGACGATCTTAAGAGACGATTTGACTTTATTTTAAGTGAACAGTGTATATAATTATTTTACGGTTGAATATCTTTAATTAATTAATTAGCTCTAACAGATAAAATTTTCCAAATTTAAATATTTTGTTTATGTATATCCTTTAATTTTCAATGTAGGGATTCAAAAAAAAATATTACATGAAAAAAACTGCTGTACATTATAATGCGTTAGAAAAAGGGTTCACGTCATACTATTCAGCTACACGAGGGATTTTGGTACTGGACTTCGGAATTTTGAACCATGGTCAAGTGACGAGAACGGCCCTGAGATGGCACCTTCTTCTAGCTTTCACACACCAACGGGAGGAAGTTTGAGCCTCGACCAATTTAAAGTGCATCGCCCCCCCCTGCACGGCGGGTCTACAACAGTACCATTCTCAAATTCATAACACGTAAGCAACTCGTACCAACCAGTACAGTAGCGACACACTATGAACTCCCCTGACAACGTGAAATGGGAAAGTCCACACACTATATAAATGCTACTCAAGGCGCTGGAAATATTTAAGGACGAGATGAATCTAGGCAACGTGCGAATCGTGATTCAACAAGAAATCCGGCTAGGACAATCAGTGACTGTAACAGGGGCCAACGTCAAAGAAGCATGTTGTGCGGGCACAAGTGAGTGGCAGTCCGTAGATTGATTACCAAGTTTCGCACTGGAAATATGGAGATTGAACCTAAGCCTTTAACCAGTCATCAGGGGTGATATGATGGGGACCCCTTACGGTAGACGAGGTTTTATCAACTTCAACGGTACGAATGCTAGGAACCGACCTCTTTGTATCCCCATTGACAATCCCCCAAAATTTGGTGGCAATAGTCATGGTGAAAAAGCTCGATACACGGGTACCTCATGCCCTAAACGAACGATCAACATCTAAATCTCTACAGGAGCACAATGTTAGAGAACCATTATTGCATCGTATCTTGACTGTGAAGGAAAAATGGCTGTTGCACGGCAAGCACAAAACACAGAGGTTGCATTAAAACTAGCCTGTGAAACAGATCTCCAAACCAAACCTCCATCCACAGAAAATTCTCCTCTCCATTTGGTGGACCATCAAGACCATGGCCCATTATAAATTCCGCCCGAGATCCCCCAGACCATTAATACGAACGTGTACCACCATCAACTGGATGAATGTCCACAGGAAACTTTGCATAAATCCAACAGCACTGGTCAATTGGTCAAGTCCCATGCTCTTTGCCTGATGGAAATAACCTCAAGTATCAGTAGCCGGCAAGAAGTCCAAGAGTTAGGATATGAATTTCTGCTGCACATTCTTTATTTTCCAGACCTGGCTCTGACTTATTATCACATGTTTCTTCAGTTGGACAGGTATGCAACGCCGAACAATGCAGCTATATGTGGGTGTAAATTAATATATTTTTTAAAAAAAACTGAAACACTATTGTTTTTCTATTTCATTACTAAATTAATTTTTTAAAAAATCTTACAATATCTATTTTGCTGAACGACTTTTCTTCGGGACTCATGTTTTCTTGTATGTATCATTTACGGTCAATAAGTATGGGCAACTCGATGCATTTAAAATAAATATTTAACACGTTCTGAATAATTACAAAAGATGTGTCATATATTATAAAGAATGTTATACAAATCCAAAAATATATTCTTTTAAAATTCATTATAAATGTATCCTTTATTACGACGAAAATATTTTCCTATTTTTTAAAAATACTAATAAATTTAAGTAAATTATAACTGAGATATTTGAAATGCTTGTATTACAGTAATAGAGAGCGTTTGGTTTACATCAAGATATAATTTTATAGAAGTTCTAACTCCAAATTTTATTCAGAATATTACATATAATGACGCAGTTATATACCTTTACTTTTTTTAATTCAAAATTATATGCTACAGTATAAGCTTTAGAATAATCTATATAATTTCTTGTCTTAAGCCTTTTCTTAAATTGAAAGCTGTTTAGATGTCATGGAAATTATCTTTTTTAATCTAGAATTTTTTGCCTTGATGAGTTATTAGATTTGAAAAACTTCTTAATGCTGAAGTTTTCCTGACAAAAACAAGCAATCTGTGAAATGGATCGCAAAAAATTCTTGTCTTCATTCATTTTTTTGAAAGGATATAATCCCTAAAACTATCTGTGAATTTTTTCTCTCCCGAGATTAGCTTTTGAAGTAGTAATTGAAGCGAAAATAACCTGCCTACCAAAAGTTCTTTGAAGTTAGCTGATTACACACGCCACACTATTCTCTCATTTATTTTATCCCCCTTTTTTTCTCAAAAGGAAAAAAGTTTGACAAAAATAAATCATTAACTCTTCAACTTTTTTAATTCATTTTCAACGAAATACTGATATGTTTATTTCTTACGATAGCTGAGTTCTGTCAAATTTAGAGAGAAAAATGTAAGTATTATTCGTCAATTATTTCATCAAAGTACTAGTAGTTACCCGTTCATTTCATTGCGTATTTCATGATATTTTCTGCGAATGTATACTCTCTATTTATTTATCTATCTATATATATATGTGTGTGTTTAAGGATAATTAAATTACACCTAAAATTAAATTCCCTATATAGCTTTTAACTTTTATTTTCTATTACAAGTTCAAGTATTAAATTTAGTACCCACTTCTTTCAAAGAACAGATGACCCTAAACAGAACTTTTAAATCCTTGATCAGTATTGTTTATAGCCCTATATATCAGCATTAACTTTCAAGTATATCCCATAACTAAGAAGGGTATTTAGATACATCTGAACATAAGTATAAGCCACTTAGATTTTCACTTGGCATCATTTTCTCTCAGCGAAAACACCTGTAGATAAATCGTTGAATAAAAACCGCTTTTTAGAAAGTTTGGTGATGACTCAAAACACGATATGTATATATTCATCGTAGAGAAATTTTGACGATATATGTAATTGATACCTAAAGTCTTAGTATCAAGCAATTGATTGTATTGAAATACATTATTATAACCATCCTCTCTTGATTTAAAAAGAATTGTACTTGAATTCTTGAAATTGAATCCTTGAATGGAACTCTTGAATCTTTAACTCTTTCATAATCCCCTCTCCCTTCACGCAAGTGAATTTCCCCCCAAACCCATTTTTAGTGGATCTCAACTCAACAAAATAAAAACACTCATACTTGAAATTTAACAAGCATAATAGTTCAAAAACGGAAAATTTTATCAATATGCCTGCAAATCTCCTAAGAATCGGTTGGTTTTCTAAGACCAAGTCTTAGCAGATTTCAATTAAAAAGAAAAATGCATACCAAATTTAACTATTATAGGTTTAGTAGTTCACAAACTAGATTTATTTTATCTTTACGCCTCAATAACTATTCGCAACTGTCAAAGGAATAGACGTAGGTAGAATTCCTTCCTAGTGGATTTTATTCAAACCTGAAAATGAAACCCACTTCACACATTCCAAATACGTGGGTCTAACAATAGTAATATAGGAACAATAGGAATTTTTATCTAAAATGACTAACTCCTCTTAACACCTTCAGAACCATGATCACATATCTGTTATTATTTAGGGAACGCGGTATCATATGTGAAATTGCGTTCTTTTTCCATTCTGAGGCCCATGATCACATCGGTGGATTCTGAATTTGGAACGTAAGGAATTTGAAATGATTATAAACTATAAATTTTGGCCTATTTTATTATAGCAATGATTTAAAATGAATTTTTAAATGGAGTTAGTTTTGACAGGAAAAATCATCTGGTCCTGAGTGGGTTAACCCCTCCTAACCCTCCTTGAAGATTGAATAAAAATATTCTTAGTGGATTTCTACTCCATGAAAGAAACATAGGTGCCAAATTTCGAGTCTGTAGTTGTAATAAATCAAAAATTGGAATTTTTTTTATCTTCAACTCCCGTGAAACCCCTTTTTTAGAATAGATGTTCCCAAAAAACCTTTTAAAACGGATATGTACTCCTGGAAAGGAACATAGCTACCAAAATTGAATTCTGTAGAATTAATAATTCTGGGGACAACGTGATGAGTGAGTAAGTCACTTTTCTCCTTTATATATATATTTACATTGATTCACAATCAGTGTATTAACGGATGCTATAACGTCAAAATTGTGGATGGTGCATGTTTTCAACTCCTGTTTGGATACAGCATACTGATTTGTTTACTTACAACAATAGCTGAATTCTCTCAATTTTGGAGGAAGCATATTAGAACTGTTTGTCAAATTACTTTATCAAAGTATTTCCATGATTTTATAAGCCATACATTAAAAGGGGATGTAACATTAACGTGGGGTTGATGTATGTGTTTAATTTCCTATTTGGATGCAATGCACTATGTTTTTCTTCAATGTCATCTAAAGGCTATGTTAAATTTGGAGGGAGAAAATGGGAAGTGTTTAACAAATTATTTTTTTTCAATTTACGTGAATTTATAACCCTTGCATTCATGGATAGTAGGCAAGACATTAAAATCAGGGTAATATTTGTGTACGAATTTAAATTTATATTTGGATACGATATGCTGATATGTTTATTTCCAAAAATAATTGATTCTGCCAAATTTGAAGGTAAAAAAAAAAGCTTTTCATCAATTTTTTTTTTGTTAAAGTATTTACATGAATTTTAGAAGCCGTACATACTAACGTGATAATGTACGTGTTTAAGTTCCTATTTGAGAAAACTCTGTTTTATTATAGTAAACAATTAGAGAAAGAGAGAAACTAATTAGCATCGGACCATTCAACATTTTGCTGTTGCATTAGTATTTAATCAATAATTTTATGTAATTGCTTTTGAGAAAACAATTAGTGACAAGCTTTCGAAGATAAATGCGAAGAAGATTATCCCATTCTCTATCACTACTTAATTAATTATTCCGTGTAATCATGTCCAAATCTTTTGGCATTTTTTTCTATTTATATCCTAAAACAGAGTATTTGCTTATTGACATACTTATTGACATACTTACAATATTATTTTACTTCAGAGGACGGAAAATGTAATATTTAATTATAGTAATTAAGTGCTACCTAAGAAAAACTTTTTAAATATGGATGTTGAAAAAATATTTAAAAATTCTAATTTGTACTTCGCAATCATTAAGTTCAGTGATTCCCTAACCGTTAATCACGAGTTATTGGGGCATTGTTTGGTATAGTTCACGTTATTATTAATTTGATTAAAAATAAGTACAGGAACACGCTCGTGCGAGCGCTGATTAAGATTTGAACAACTGTATTCAAATGGCATCAACTAATTAGTCCCTAAACATTCAAAAACTGCTTAAAGATTTTTAAAAAGTTCCTTCCTTCTCAGTAGAGTTAGTTTTTCTTCTGATAAAAAAAATCTGTTATTCCTTTGTCATTTACCCCCAATTTATTTCTTATATACGATTCAATTTTAATAACTTTTTGTTTCATATAGGTTCACTAAATTTAATATAAGTTTTCAAGCTATAAACAAATGAAAGATTTTTTCTTGATGATAGGTAGTTCTTTTGGTTGGTAACTTATAGTATAGGACAGGGATTGCAAGCCGATGGCACACGACACAATATTTTTGGCTCACCCTGTTTGCATTTTAGTACAAAATAATGAAGTTCACTCTGAAGTATTTCGAACAAGCGCGAGTGATCAGTAGCTGTGTGCTTGGTGTTACCCATAGTTAAAACACAATACACACAGTTGTTGGATGTTATATGGCATGCGAAATTGAGGTTTTTTGCAGTGGCATGCCTACATTTCATTGAATTTAACATGAAAAAGCTTTAATTCACAAATAAAACATTTATCATCATGATGAATCTCATTCGCGCTTTCGATGCTAAACTACGTTTTCAGAAACCATATTGTTCACAGAAATTACAAGTACCTACTAAACTTGTACAAAAATATCGAAGATTTAGATGTACATAAGAAACCAGAAGAAGGAAATTTATTTAAAAATTTATTTCCGTAATGGATTCTTAAATCAAGAAATTTTCAGAGATATTTTCTCAGTTCAGAGAAATATCGGAGATGTGTAAGTTTATTATGTATCCTGATGTGACTTCATTTAATAAACTGAACTTGCCCCAATTCGGTTGGTTTGGAATCGAAGAATTTGAAATGCAACTGATAGATTTCCAGACTAGTTCAGTATGGACTCAAAAATCTTTTGAAGCAAGAAAAAAATTGGAATCGATTGAAAAAGGAAGATTAAGAAGTAATTCAAGCAAAAATGCCAGTAACGAAGTTTTAGAAACATGGAATTATATTCCAGATATTAATTTAACTATTTGAAAAAGCTGACATGCTATTTTAACCATATTTTCATCTATTTATGCATGCGAGTCACTGCTTTCAGAGATGAATAATATACAAGACTCGCTTGGAAACCATTTGGCAGACGAGTCCGATTCAGCATGGATTTTGCTAAAAAGAACATGGTGCAGTCTTAATACAAGTTGTTTGTCATCTAATCTGCAACAAAGGATGTCGCACCAATGTTACTTTAATTTGAATTTTACGTATAACTAAAACATTTGCTACTATATAGTGCAAAATGTATTTTTTTCATAGAAAGAGTTTTGAGTTGTGTGTTATAGTTATTTTTATTATTTTCCTAATTATCACAAGTCAACATTATTTGTTGGCCCGTTTACACCTTATTATGATTTTCATTAGAAAAAAATGGCACGTTGATTCATAAAGGCTCGCCACCCCTGGTATAGGATATGTACAGTTGCTCGGAAGTTTCGTAAATTAAGCGACCACTAATTTAGTCAATGCTCTAACGACATATTTACAATTGTCCGATAACTACTTTTATCTGTTTAATATGTGACGAATCTTTACGCGACCTTCACACTAATCCTCTTGGGGGAATCTTTAGGCCAGCATTCGCGTTAAATCACAGCCATCCCTCTCAAGAAAAAACCCTAATATGGAGATTAGTTTGTCTATATAAAGTCAGGGTTTTGTAATTGTAAGAGAGAATGAGCGGAGAAACTGTTGCGGCGTTACGAAGGTGAGATTTAATTGATTTTCACAACTTGAGTTAAGAACGGAGTTTGCCATTATATTAAACTAGTGGAGTGGGAATTTATAGCCTAAGATAGATTACATTATATTAAACTGACTATTTGCACTTGTTCACTTAGGGTTCATTGCTTTCTTTATATCACTCATAGGGCATCCTATTGTGGTTTAAGCTGTGGTTGATTAGTGTGCTTGAATAATAATAAAATAATAATTATTAAGGTAATTTCTGGTCATGCTTTGTTTCCTCCCACAACCTTTGGTATGGAGGACGGTCAGAGAGCGACTTCAGGTTGAAGTCAATCACAAATTATTATTTTTTTTTACTAAATTTCCTACAAAAAAAATAAGTTTAAAAATGTAAGGATAACTACAAAAAATTCAGACACAAAGACATTTGAGTTTTTAACATCCAAAATAGTTTCAATAATTGGAAAGTAATAAACTTAAGATTTAGTGAGTTAGACACATACATTTCTTTCATTGTTTAAATACGATATATGCTGAATATAATTTAAGCATCAAGAACGTATCTAGAACTAAGAGCTTTATTTGAACAATAAATGTTAATTTTTGTTACCACATAATTTAAGCACAATATGCTATTTCAATTTCACTATACTTTAGAGATGTGGTTACCATTCTTCTATTCCAGACCAATAAAACTATGGAAGGATCGTAAAATGGATGAGACAAAACGTTCTCTTCTATCTTTCTTAATATAATCAGATATTTTATTCTGTTATGTTCTTTTGTTTATGATGTGAGTGACATATTTTAGTTGTTTTGTGTCATGAGCAGTTCCATTCCTCCCAAATAAATTTTTTTTAAAAAGCAATGGTAGTTAGCAAAATTGTAATTTTTTTTTACTTAAATGCATACAAATCAAATAAGATTGTCGATGACTGAACCAGCACGCTACTTTACGACTTTTTATTATAGCATAAAGTTTTACAAGACAAAAAAATAAATTGTTTTTAATATCCAAAAGCTGTATTATCTTTTTAAAAAATACTTTCATCAAGTAAAATACAATTGACTCTCACTAATTCAAACCTTCGACAATACGAACCTCTCACTAATTCGAACATATAGCATTTATGTAACATATAGCCTGTGGCACCAAATATGACATGGGCTGGATTGGACCCTGTCTTGAAGAACCAATGGTGTTGGTGACAGTGTCAAAGGGAACCGGGTACGAGAAAATTTCATTTTCAATGAGAGATTTGAAGAGATTTGGTGGGGCGTTAAGGAATCCTGTTCAAGAGTTAATACATCAATGTGTTCTCTTAGTAGAGGACTTTAAACTCCTGTATAATATTTATTCTACATATAATATGTACTTTTTAAAAAAAATTCATTTCGTGTATTTTGTGAGTGTTTTAACACGCTTTTCTAATTTTCACTTGCATGTAACGGAATCTTTGAACTTGATTTTTAACCACTTTAAAAGGTCGGATTAATTCAAAATTTTGCACATTTGTCAAGGACCGATGACAATACAATAATTTCATAATTTTGTTCCATCATCCTTATCAGGATCGTCAGGAATAACGACAACCAGATTTGGCGACTTATTGCATGTACCATTTTCAAATTTGCCGACTAATTTCATATACAATTTCCAGATTTGGCAACTAATTCCAGATTTAGCGACTGAAAGAATAAGGTGTAACCTTAAAAGCGAGTGTTTTTAATTTAAAGTAAATAAAATGCAAGTATAAAATACACTTGTGGTAAAAAGAAATAAAACAACAACAAACAAAGTGCTCTGTACTTGAAAAAAGTGGAGGGTGGGTGTGTGTTATCAATTTCTAACCATAATATAAACATTTTACTGAAAATGAAAATAAAAAAAAACATCCGTGCATGTGAAAAAAATAATTGATGTTCTAACTGCTAAATATTTTTTATTTTTATAAAGCAATACGTTTAGAAGTGATGATACGATTGACACTTAATATTACCATGTTTTTATTAACTCGCTTTCTTGAATGTCTGTTCGGGTGGAATTTTGTAATTGATTTTAAACTGTGTGACTTTCCAATGAGCTAGAGACTTGAAATTTGGACCATATCTCAGAAGAGGATGGCAATGTATGAAAATGTGAAAAAAGAAAGAAAAAACGAAAAGAAGGAATTTTATACTTTTTAGTCCGTTATAAAAGCAGGGTAAATTACAATTTTTTTTTAATTCGAACTTTTTCTTCTTAACACACTTTTATTTGTTTGACCTGTTCTATCAAGACGGAATCTAATATAACGATACGGGACTCATCCGAGGCCCTGGAAACGGAAAGAATAAATACACTTTAGACCATTTAATTAATATCAATTGAAGAGCAATACTAATTCCAGCTTCAAATATCAAACTCAAGGATAAATTCAACCATGAATAAATGATAGTTTAAAAAATTAAAAAACACGCTTTTATTGTAGATCGAATTAAAAAAATGAAAAATAAATTATAGTTTAAAAAAAAACTAAAAAACACGCTTTTATACTGAATTGAACTAATAAGTAAGAAACTAATTTTTAACATAAGAATAATATGATGAACGAGAAAATTAATGGCATTGGGGTAAAAGCATAGGGTGTTCTATAAATATATCAATTGTTACAGTCTATAACTTCTTTTCCGAAATGCTGAGTTAGTGTAAAACTGTAGTACAGAGCACCCCACGCTTTTACCACAATTTTCTCGTTCAACATTTTATTCTTATATTAAGAATTTTTTTCGTACTTTTTAGTTCAATTCAGTATAAAAGCGTGTTTTTTAGTTTTTTTTTTTAAATTATAATTTATTCTTACCCTTTTGATAACTCTAACTATTGATAAATCGAAGTTTTTCATTGGTCCTTCCAACTTCGAATTATCCAGAGTCGACTGTGTTTAAAAAATGTATTCTCTCTCAGTAGGGTGATATTTAAACATTAAATATATTATCTATGAAAGAAATTCGAAGATACCTGTATATACAAAAAAAAGCCTGAAAAATGATTACACATAATCCCTTATTGGTAGCTGAAACACTATTTCCTTTTGTTAAAGTTATAGATAGCGCTGCTTCAATAACGGCGTTGTGTACGTGTATCTCCGGGTGTGTGTATGACATGATAGAGAGAGGAGCGTTAGAGAGAATGTTTGAGTAGAGTTTGTGTGTGTGAGGTGATATGTGGGGTGGTGCGATTTAATTAATAACGAATAAAGTGTATGTAGTTAGTTGTAAATAAAGTTATTTACAAAAAGAGGGGTAGAGTTATTTCTAGATAGTTAGCGTCGTCTGTACATCTTTAATGACTGAAAAACAATTATAAAATAGTTAGGCTCATGTTTGACATTTAAAATTAAGCTTTTAAACAGTAAACATGATCTTTGAATGGCTGATTTAATTGTTTACATGAACAAGAGAGAAACTATATAGTTATTACGCTAAAAGTTATATATTTACGCACACTCAAATTAATTTACTTCTAATGTAAAAGTATGCATTTTGTTTTCACATAAATTTAGTAATCGTAGAAAGTTCCATGTACACTTAGATACCAAGCATCTTATTTACTCAATTGTTCAAGAAATAAAAGTTTAGCTTAATTCATATAATAATGTTTTAAAATATAATGCCCCAGCAATAAAATACATAGCTTGCCATCGATCGAAGCTGGATTTTATCGATGAAAAAAAAATGCGTTTTACTTTAATTGAAAAATGGGTTTTAGCTTACAATTAGGCTCGATAACAAAAATATTTCTTTCTGAGAACACTCGTAAATAGACCAATCCAAAAAATGCTATTTTTGTATACTTTAATCAAGATAATCGTTGCAAAATACAGGCCAGTAATTTAAGGATTAAAGTACATTTTATTTTGTACATTAATGCATACTCTTAAGCTCAATACTGAGGGAAAAAAACAAAGAAGGAAAGAAAAAAAAGTACATCTCCAGGGCTGCTGAGTATACCTGATGCTAAAAGCCCTTTTACCAACTAACAACTCACAATGGAGGATTAAATTGCCCCAATTAAAGAGCTATTTGAATTATATGCATAATCTAACCAGAAGGGCTTTTATCAGATGATAAAATTGAAGCAATATTAGATTTTGACGTGCTTTATTTCCTTTTTCTGCCTAATTAAAAGTAAAGTGTTCCATCTCTTGTGGAAAAGAACTGCACGCTCTGTCCCCAAAATAATCTTGTTTCAGTGGTTTCGTAATATTTCAGGTTTTCTCTTTTACTGTATGTATATTGCATTCCAGTCGCCTCATCTCTAATGTTTTACTCACTTTCTTTATTCTTTTTTTGTATTTAGGGTTTGCTTAAAACATATTCTTAATAAAAGGATGGGAAATATTTGAATTTGATGCAGTATTAACAGATTTGTATTTAAGTAAAAAAAGTTACATACATTATCCCAAAATAAATATACATTCCAAATTAAAATGAAAAGGAATAATACGGGTAATAATACAACATTTTTAAATATTTATCATTAGTTGAATTAGAATAAACGTATAAAAAATTGTTTTTAGAATACTATTACAAGAAGAAATTATGCAATGTTTTGGTAAAAAATGAAGAATGAATGAGATATATAAATATATATATATATTTTTTCAAAACATTATCCTTTTTATGAAAATGCTTTAATAATAATATTTTGCCTATATATAGCTATGAAAAAATGAATTAATTTTTTAAAAAAAAATTACCATTATTTACAAAGTTACGATCAAATGAAACAATAAAGGGTTATTTTTGTTATAATTTCTCTACTATGGTATATTAAATATGTGTGAATAAACCCACTTCTAAATTATATTTTCCAAAAATTTTAATTCAGCTTTGGTGTTGCTATATATATATATATATAGTCTAAATATTTCCCATAGAGGCATTTTTTTTTAAAAAAATGAGAATGTTTTGAAAGTGTCATTTTTTTATTTTATCAGAAATACTGTATTTAACTAATTTTTTATTGTCATAATGTTAGTAAAACATATAATATATATATATATATATATATATATATTCTAATTCAGCTGACACTAAATATCCGAAAGGGTAAGAGTATCCGTTTATATATTTTGTTTCAAAATATTGGTTTCGGACATGATCAGTCACCTTAAAATAATAGACAGGTAAAATATGGTAATTAAAATCTTTGAGAATTATACATTTTACACCTTAAAATATAAGCTATAATTTGTTTTAGAATATAAATTAAATATCGATTTTAAGTTATGCAACAAAATTTGATTATTTTCGTTATGTACGTGCTTTTTTAGAAATAATCTTTTATTGTAAACTAAAATAAAGAAAAATGTTTAATTATTTTAAATGTTTTATGCTTATTACAGATTAGGCTCTAAATAGAAGAATAAAAGAAACTTTACTAATTAAGTTATCTTATTTACGGAAATATTTCGTAGAATCGCATAAAATTTATGAATAATTGAGTAATACGAGGCTTGTTATGCGTTTTCTCTAGAATAAGTAATTAAGATTAATAATTACTATAAAAAAGAAGAAACAATTCATGTAGAATTTTGCCCCCAAGGACTGTTACTACATCATTCAGATTTTAATTATAACTTTTCAATTGATAATAATGACTTTTAGAATTGTCATTTAAAATGGAATAAATAATAATTATTTAAATTTAGTATGAACATTTGAAACGTCTAATTCCTATAGGAATTTCATAAGTGTATTCTAAAAAGAGTAACAATAAAACAAGTGCATCTAATTATAAATTAGTTTTACCTTTGTAAAGAAATACTTTTAAAATTTAAGACGTACTACACAATTTATTTTTATAGTTTTGGTGTTTTGTACTTTTTAGGCAAATCAGAATGATTTATTGAAATAAAAATGAAATTTTTTTACTTAATTGGAGCTTACAAATGTCGTTGGTTTTAAATTTATTCAAATGAATCTTATCCGAATTTTTTTACCGAGAAATAACTTAGATTCACCACCTGAGCTCCCCAAAAGGTTTCAAATTATTTTGCTTTATTTTGTTTAAAATGTATGGGGATAAATTAGCAGTATTGAATTCTGAGAAATAATTTGAACTCAAGCTGTAAATTTTTTTATTATATAAATATTAAATCTTGAAGTATTTTTCCTTATTCCTATGTAGTAATTTTTTGAAAAATTTACTAATAAGCACTTTAATATATTTTATTTAACTAGTATGCTTTTCCACATATATCTACTTTTCTTCAAAAATATATTTTTCTATAAGAAGCGTTTCATAACTATTATAAAAATATATATATATAAAGTGCGCTATAATGCATGAAGTTTGAAATATAACATTTCTTTCTCGAAACAATTACACATTTCAATAAGTTTCAGCTTAGTACTACTATGAATTTATTCTTAAAAAATGCAGTGCCATCAAATATATTCTTTATTCAAATTATACTTCGTAAAGAAACTAGATAAAAAAAAACAACACACACGAAGTTAAAATTTTAACTCACACAATTCTGACATCAATCCAAAATAATCTGTCAGAAAATAGTTTGCCAACTGAATGAGCATTTAAAATATCAAGATCTTCAAACAATAATCAGTTTTACGTACTTTTATATGAATAACTAAAAATGGCCGAGTAGATTAAGTTTTCTGTATCTTAATAATTAAAAAAATACTCTTTTAATAAGGTTCACTTCATCTGGGCTATATTCTCACTTATTATGGTTTAGAATTAAAACTTCTGAAACTTCATCATTAAACTGGTTTTCAAAATAATGAGATCCGTAACTGATAGCCCTGATATTGTTCTAGGAGGAAATTAATGCAAGACGGATTTATATAATAATCAACATATTCTTTGACATAATCGACTCCAATTATTTTGAGTGGACTTCCAGACTTAATTAATTTGATATGTAAAATAATAAAGGCATCTATCACTCTATAGTAAATTGAAATAATTCTTCAAAATACATAATTCTCCAAAAATATGAATCCTTTTTAAATATAAAATTAATTCCGTAAATAGCAAAATTGATAATTATATTTTTAGATCAGTTTTATTTTATCAATTATCACATTTCAATCTTGATCAGTTTTGAATAATTAATTTTGTATATTTTACTTATGCTTATGATTGAGATAAAATGTCTCCCTATTTTCAATTTCAACCATAATTACTTGTATTTTATCCTTTTCTTCTCTCATACAAGTGCGAATTCATTTTTTGAAGGAAAATCTTAATTCAATTTGCTTATTTTTATATACATATTCTTATTTCAATTTCACATTATATATATGCAATATGAAATATATATATCTGGTTTTTGATTAAAAAGTGGCTATACATTCAAATTTGAATTACAAATAAAGATATTTATTTACGGTTTTTTTATATTCCATAAAAAAAAACCAAAATTAAACAATGTTTTATTACACAATTTTAATGTACACACCCTTAATCGTGCGGACCTCATCGAGTCTATATCAGTAACGTTATCTCAGCTTCTGCTAGGGTGTCCAGATTTTGTTTTTGACAATACTCTTCCTGCTAATATGAAGATTTCATGTCACTTATAAATTGTGGATATTAAAAGTGGACTTCGTTTATAGGTAGTCCAAAATTTGCGCTTTGACATACGTTGCAGATTTAAATTTGATAAGCCATGCTACAACTTGCGCTTGTTCTTGCTATGACCATTTTGAAATGATAAGATATTACAACATCGTGTTCATACAAAAATCGTTTCTGCGTGAAACTCAGAGACTGGCAAATGAAAAAGTTTTGGTTTATTTTTAAATCATTTTTTTTTAAAAAAGGCATTCATTTCTTATACCCTATATATGTATATTTTTCACGCAAAACATGTTGAACAAAGTGATGAAAAATAGGAATTACAGTGGCAGAAAAGCTACAGTTGAAGGTTAAAAGTTTGAGTACTGATTAGATTCAAAAACTTATTACATATTAAATATTAATATATAAAAATGAACAATTCAAACTCATTTTATAATCTCATTTAAATGGATATAGTTTAAGGGTATATAAATATTTGTTTTTAAAATTTTTATTATAAGAATGTTACGTTATCTTATTACATAATAAATTAGAGTATGAAAAAAAATCATATATTTGCACTCTGTACTAAGAAACTTAAGAAAACCTACAATATATATATATAGAGAGAGAGAGAGATAAAAATACATTGATTAAAATATTTTTAACAAGAATAAGAATGCAATTATTCTCTTATATAAAATGTAGATATTATTTAAATTACGTGTTTAAATTATAATGAGCACAAAATACCACTTGTAATATCCATCAAGTTAATCTGAAAATCAGTGCATTTAAATTTTCATTTATGTTTCAAAAGCTAAAACTAAAAATTGCATTGTGAAACCAGAAGGAAATCATCAAAATCATTGGATAAAGGAATATGAGCTATGTTTTGAAAGAACATATATGCGCGTAAAATGATCCTAAAATATAAAAATTCTTTAAAAAGAAGGAAACTAAATATTTGGAAGAAGCAAAAAAGAAATGTCATTTTATATCATGTTTGCCTTTGTCATTATCAGACAAATTGAATTTTGTATTTTATTCACCACGGAAATATTTCCTTTCAATAATGCAGTTTCTTTCGAAATATAACTAAGCAATTCTTTTTTTAAAAAAATAATAAAAAGCCTTCTGAATGTCAAATTCTAAAAATTTTTCAAAAGAAAATGTACGTCGTACTTACTAAGAACACATAACAAACCACAAAAGAAGCATTTCGAAAAATCTTGTCTAAAAAGCGCGATTTCAAAATGACATTTTAATTTTTTTTTCTCTGTCTCCTGTTATTTATTGATTATGATTTTAGTTTCTTCCTGCTTTACTGCTCAACGTATTTGTTGTAGTCATTTCGTTTTTACTCTTTTAGCATATATGAGTTAATTTTTTTCTTAAAATAAATATATGTATTGCATAATGACAGAAATAAGTGACTATTTATTAATTTTTACAGATGAATTAAAATATAATCTTTTAATTTTTCACTTATTTATTTAAATCTTCTGACGAAAGTAATTAGTTATCCATATCTATATTTCAGTCATTCATTTCATTAAATCAATTAAATGCATACAATTACCAATATTTGAATTATATATATATTAAGTACTATATATATACCATATAAGTTATTAAATTAAAGAACATATTTATGGGCATTTATTTTAATGGACACTCTGCAATAATTTGATCATTATATCATTGTGCTTTAAAATTAAATAATGATTTTTTCTTAAAATCACGAGAGAAAAAAGAATATAGATAACTTCAGAGAAAAAATTAAACTTCCTTTGAAGTTCATTCACCATTCGTAATTAACATTTGCTTAAGTATGTTGTATCTTTAAGCAATCTAAGGGGTACATCTTTTTTTCAATTTACACTGAAGAGCCCAAAAACACTGGTACAGGCATGCGTATTCAAATAAAGAGATATGGAACCAATCAGAGTACAGCGCTGCGGTTGGTAAAGCCTATATAAGGCAACGAGTGTCTGGCACAGTTGTTAGATAGGTTACTGCTGCTACAATGACAGGTTATCAAGATTTAAGTGAGTTTGAACGTGGTATTATAGTCGGCGCACGAGAGATATAACATAGCATCTCCAAGGTAGCGATGAAATTTGAACGACCATTTCACGAGTGTCCCGTGAATATTGGGAATCCGGTAAAACATCAAATCTACGACATCGCTGCGACCGGAAAAACATCATGCAAGAATGAGACCAACGACGACTGACGAGAATCATTAAGCATGACAGACGTGCAACCCTTCCGCAAATGGCAGCAGATTTCAATGATGGGCTATTAATAAATGTCACCGTGCAAACCATTCAACGAGACTTCATCGATATGAGCTTTCGGAGCCGAAGGCCCAATCGTGTACCCTTGTTGACTGCACGACACAAAACTTTACACCCCGCCTGGGCCCGTCAATACCGACATAGGACTGTTGATGACTGGAAACACGTCGCCTGGTCTGACGAGTCTCGTTTCAAATTGAATCGAGCTGATGGATTTGTACAGGTACGGAGACAGCCTCATGAATCCATGGATCCAACATGTCAACAGGGGACTGTTCAATCTGGCGCAGGCTCTTCGATGGTATGGGGTGTGTGCAGTTGGCGTGCTATATGGGACTTGTGATGCGTTTAGATACGATTCTGACAGGTGACAGGTACGTAAGCATACTGTCTGATCACCTGCAAGCATTCATGCTCATTGTGCATTCCGATGGACTTGGGTAATTTCTGCAGGACAATGTTACACTCCACACGTCCAGAATTTCTAAAGATTATATAGCTCAAGAGTACTCTTCTGAATTTAGACACTTCCACTGGCCACCCAAATGCCCAGACAGGAACATTATGTAACATATCTAGGATGCCTTGCAACGTGCTGTTCAGAAGATATCTCTACCCCTCTTATTCTTACTGATTTATAGACAGCCCTGCAGGTTTCTTGGAGTCAATTACCTCCAGTTTTACTTCTGACATTAATCTAATCCATACCACGTCATGTTGTGGCACTTCTACGTGCTCGTAGTGGCCTTATATGATATTAAGCAGGCGTACCAGTTTTTTTTTTACTTTTCAGTGTATTTAAAATAAGGAATCCTGATATTTTTTAAAATTTTACTAAAGTCAAGGAATAGCAGAATGCAGTCAATAATATGCTACTCATAGGAAGCATTGATAATCCAAATGATCCTTCTACCAATTCTCATTTAGAATAACTTAAGTTATTTCGTGATTATAAAATCATCCTTTTATGTTTTAGTCCCGACAGGCATTTAAAAGAGCTTTATAGTATCAGAAAAAGAATGGTGAATCCACACGACATAAAATTGTTAATGATGCTTTCTTTGTTAAAAGCTTAGTGCTTTAAATAGGTAAAATTAACGTATGTGATGATTAATACAACATAGACCTTTTATTATTCTAAGCAAATTTTAATCTTGAACTACTAAAAAATAACTAAAAAAATAAGTGTCTCAAATTTTATAATTGTAACTATATATTACTAAATCTGTATTACGTTCCTAAAAATATAGTGAATATTATCTAACCTAAATTCAATGATTTAAAATTTTGGGTTTTCGAGGGATTCTCTTATTGCTCTGTTTTTGATACCCTGACTATAGTGACCAATAATTTATAAAATCATTATTAATTACATATATTTTTATTCTTTGTAACAGTATTTCAATAAATATATATTAAAGATAAGTTTATAACAAATAAAAGAAGTAATTTATTATAAATAATATAAAATGTATCATATATATACATAATAGATAGTTTTTACAGTTTATGTCACCTTATAAGATAATATTTTAAAACTCCATTCGAAGTTAAAGACATATAAGTCATATGGTCATAATATGTTTGCTTATCAATTTTAATTCAACGTTACTTTATCAAATAATACCCAATCAACCTCACAGAGTGTGAAATTAACACATTCAGCCACTGAATATGAAAGTTTTGCCAGTTGTTTAAAAATAGTTAATAATATAAAATTATAAAAACTATTAATTATATATTTTTCATCAACCAGTTGCTATTCGATAAAAATATTTATAAAAAGTCAATATACCATTTATACATATTTATCATCTACTCATAAA
This sequence comes from Trichonephila clavata, assembly GCA_019973975.1. Classification (NCBI taxonomy): domain Eukaryota; kingdom Metazoa; phylum Arthropoda; class Arachnida; order Araneae; family Nephilidae; genus Trichonephila; species Trichonephila clavata. The sequence continues at coordinate 50,149 of BMAO01021358.1, forward strand.
TATATCATATATTTGTATTTATTAATTACTAAATTTAATTCGAAATGTATCTTTTAAAGTATTCTGAATGTAGAAAAGATCGCACATCCATACATAATAGTTATTAATAATTCGAACCATCTTTCTACCGTTATACCACATACTAAGGACTCGCAAATGAGTATTTGCTTCTCCTCAAAATTAGAATAAACTAAAGATACAATATTTCTCAAGAAGCCACTGAGTAAATTCTCATGAGTCATTGCAAATATCGTGTGTTATAAAGGTGCATTACTGGTGAATAAATTGTGAAAAGAATTTCTGAAGATGCTACACTCCACTTTGAACAGTTTCAAAGGAAGCATATTTAAAAGCATTAAAACGGTGTGAGATTCCAGATTACAGTCTTTGAAGTGAAACGTTGAATTATAAAGCGGAACAAAAGATACTTCACACAGAGCCAAATTTCATAAATTGCAATTTAAAACTATATCAAATATAATAAATCCCTTTCCAACAGAGTTATTTTAACATTACTTGAAAACTTAGGAAGCATTTACTTTTCAACTGTACTTTCACTTTGTATTTTAAGACTATGAATCAGTCAACAATGTTTTAATACAAAAGATAAATAAGTATACAATTTAAGATACAATTACATTGAAACTAATGCTTATTACTAATATTTGGTTGTCCAATTGCATGTTTATAAATGGTTTCTAACATGTTTTAACAAAATACAAATAAAACTGAAAAAAAATTTAAGTTAAATTATTAAAAAGTAATTAAAGTAAATATTTAAGTAATAAAAGTAATTATTTTTTTAAAATTGTAGCATTAACATTTTGAAGTATACTTCTCCCAATATTTTTTAATAGAATAATATTTTATTCAAATATTATTCTCAATCTTTTAATTCATTACAATATGAAGATTTTTTAAACAAATACTATAGTGTATATTTTAAAATATAATTAAAAATATTTTTACCAGCTAAGCGATACAAAAGAAAGTATACTAAAATATAATCATTACATAATTATAATTATAAATCAATATTTAATGAATTATACAAAATTAAAAATACAACCAAATCCTAAATTATATTAAAAAGGTAACATTAAGTTACAACTAACACATATATTATATACAAGGTCATTAAATTGCATCTAAACATGCGTTCACCTTTCCTTCAAACTTAAATTAATGTATATAAGAAAACTAAGTAAGTCATTTACTGTGTAAACTGTTTTTGAGCTTTTATCTCAGAACCAGTCATCATGCCATGTTTTAATGTCGAAATGATAGAAAGTTGAATGAAAAATAATATCAATTTGATTTAAATTCAGCAATTTCAACAGCAAAAAATGCAATACATAATATCCCTTTTACATTTATTTAATTGATATATAATAAAATTCTGATCATAATTTTCTTTTTATATGAAATATAAGGGAATAACCACAAAATGACGACTAATCAAAATCAAAAATGCAACAAATTAAAAATGTTTGACAAAGTGCTCCCACTTCAAATTTTTTCTACGTATATAACAACCCAAAATATCATTAACTATTCAAAATTAAATACATTAAAAAATTTAAAATTAAAAAAAATGTACTCTTATGAAAGTCCATTGTAAATAATATTTCCCTTTTTCTCAAAATTCTAATTTTTAGGTAAGTATATCTTACGCACGCGTATTAAAATTTTGTTGATAAACCAATTTTAAACAGAACAAAATAGTATACTATATTATTTTTATTTCTTTTTTTATCCATTTATAAAAATTTGGAAGGGAAAAATTAAAACTATTAAAATAGAACATCAAATATACTTCTTCCGAAAGCTGAATTCTTCAGATATTAATAGATTATGATGCCCACAATACACACATGGGCTGCTTCTTAAGATCCAATGCCTCACTTTAATATACTTAATCATATGATAGAAGTTAAAAGAAAATCTGTGTGTATGTGTACTTAGATTTTATCTAGAAACCGCAATTATATCAGTTCGAGATAAAATAGAAGCCAGAATAAAAAAAATATTCTCTACTGGAATACCTTTTTTTAAAATTATTTTTATCAAGGAAATACGAAAAAAATACTTAAATAGGAAGAATATTTTGAATTTAAACTACATATATAAAGTATAATAAGAAACGTATTTGTATTAAAAAATAAAAGAAAAATGACAAGAGAGCGAAAAAAAGCCAACCTGCGAAAGAGAGTAACTGATTTCTGCAGCATAGAGCAGGAATGTTTACCTTACTGCCAAGAGACTGACATAATCAACTTGCAAAGCAGATGTCATCGCAAACCGCCACGATACAGGGCTTCTGGTAGCCACTGTGAATACACCTGCTCTTTTAAAAACATACTTTTTGTTTTTACAAACGCCCTTTTTAGACGCTTTCGCTTTCCAAAAGCGGTACTTCACGTTTCTACAACAAAGTCGTTTATTGAAGTTTATGCAATGTGCAAAACTCTCAAAGATGAGGATATCATTTGCATGTTTAGAAAATAATTAAAATATATTACTTTCGGATGATTTTTTTTTGCATCTTCTGTGATACATAAAAATAATATATTCTAAAATAATATAATACACAATTTGCACTTTAGAAATTATTATTGTATATATAATGGTTCTGGTATATATGATGGTATAATGTGCGCCTGGTTCGATTTGTATCAATTTTGGATTTAGTTAGGAAGGACCATATCAAAATATATTGAATCAATAATAATAATTTGGATTAATATATATAATATATATATATATATATATATATATATATATATAATCTTGTAGAACAGATTTAAAAAAATTTTGTTTCTCGTGTAATATAATTTTTATTTTAATTGTCATTTATTTCCTCGTTAATTTTAATGACTTATTTAATTAAAATTTTTAAACAGATTACTTTGATAACGATATAATAATAGTAATTATTGTTAGATATATATACTCAAGTCATCTTTTTTTTTTAATGTATTGCCTGGTTTTAGAAAAAGTCCGAAGTACATAAATATAAGTATAAAATGGTAAAATATTCTTGTATAATATAGTATTCTTTTTTTAAAAATATTTTTGGAATATTTAAAAAATGAGATGTTTTTTTTAAGAGTTCAATTTTTGTATAGGACTTATTGAATATATTTGCTAGCACTTAATTGCAGTCAAACATTAATGTTATTAGATAATCTTTTTGTCTTTTAATCAATTCGCATATGGCAGCAAGTGTTACAATTGTGTAATAACTATGCAACCTAATTGATACAAAATATTGCCAAGTACAGAAAGTTTAGAAACTTAATTATTGTTTTAATTTTTAAAACTTTATTTGAAATTATAGATATTATTTTAAAGTGAATATTGTTTGCTTGATGACTAAAAATTAGCATTTATAATATTTTTCAACGGAACATAACGATATTACGATAAATTACTAGAAGATGCCAGCAAGAGCTTTACTGTCTTTTATGAAGTCGAAATATGGAGTGTAGTTTTTCAAATATTTATAGAGTTGGGATTGTATTAAATCTGGTTTTAATTTTTATAACAATGTGAAGCAAATACTTGAAAATTTCAATATAAAAACATTTTACTAATTGTGTTTACAGTTCGTATAATGTCACACCACATTTCAAAGCAGATTGTATTGGTTGTAATTTTGAGCCTTGGTCAATATGGCGCCCCACTTTCCAGATTGCCACATCACTCTAAGTGAGGGTTCGACTTAAGGTGTACGATGTCCTCCGTACTTTGAATCCTTATTTACACCAATATGGTTTATTTACACCTATGGCTTGACAAAAACCACATAATCCACGAATTAATGGACTGAGCTCTTGGCTACGATATATACAAAATACTTTTATGATTAATATTAAGGTAATCCGGCTGGTTTAAAATCATCATTTACATATAAAAAATTGGAATGTATTTTTAGTTTATTTTTTGTCGCGTGTTTAATAAGCTTTCGAAAAATGTCTTACTATTAACTCTAAGTCAATTAGAAAAAGGGCTACAGCTGTTTTTGTATGGGGTAGTCAGCACAAATCGAATACGAAAATTTAAGTCCGAAACCAGAAATGTAAGTTTTCGGTTGATTTTCACCCTCAAAATTTGATTCTTATTCATTTAAAATATTTTAAGAAATTATTTTCATGTTTAGTTAACGTTATTTCCCTTTAAAAATGATTTGATAGATATGTTTCGCTTTCAAATAGGCAGCAGTTAACTGATCGCAAAGTTTGTTTTGATTTAAACGAGCTGCTATTTTTTTATGAGTTGCGTTCAAAATTAGAGCTCTGTAGATCTTTTATTGGTACTTTTATAAAGGGTTATAGGTAAAATTTTTATTAAATAAAAGTTATCATGCCAAAAACAAAATCAGTGAAGCCAAAAAAAATTAGATTTCGAGAGAGCAGAATATGTTTGAGATACGTTGAAAGAAAAACCAACGAAACATCCAAATTCAGTTAATAATTCTATTAAAATGACATATATGAATATTTGAGATTAAAATATGCTAATAAAATGTCTTCACGGAAAAACTCAGAACTGCAATGAAGGTTTTAACAATGTCGTAGGGAATATAATCCGGAAAGAGACGTTTATCGAGCTACAAACGTTCCACTTAGAGATTTATATTGCATTAATAGTTTTTAATTCTGGGTTTGCTGGTCTATTAATTCTACTTCAAATTTCAGGAAAAAAATTAGGGCTTGGAATGATGGTGTAATTTTTGGTACCCGGGAGTATACGAATTGTTGATTCAAGGAGGCATTCTAAATCAAATAAGAAATTTTCTCGTAACAAGTAATATAAAAAAAAATTAAGTCAATTCCTACTTAGGTCAACAAAGCAAAATTTTTATTTCAGCTACTTTTTATTAAATAATTACAGCTAATATAAATATGCATGTACATATAACAGAATTACTATATTAAGTGGCAAAATAGAAAGCGATTTTCCATTTTCCTTTCTATATATTGTCTTGAACTATTATGTTTGATTATAACTAATTATTCATTACTTAGATTTAATTGTTCCAATAAAATAATGTAGTAAAATAAATCACATTGTCAGATATTAGGTGGGATTCGAACTCACGACCTTTGGATTAGAAGTCCAATGCGCTACCCATTGTGCTACAGAGAGACACAACGAGAGATTTTCGTTGTATACATCGTGTTGAACTATTATTTTTGTCTGTTACTAAATATTCATTAATTGATGAATTAATATTGTGAAAAACTTATTTACATTAAGTGTCATACAAGTTTAAAAAATGTATTTGATTTTGAATGGATGAGAAGAAAGTATTTTATTAACGATTGAAAAAAATTAAGAATATATATAAAAATAAATACATATATATAAATAGGGAGAGCGTAAACTAATAGTAGGAATTGAAAAAAGGAAAGACCCTTCAAAAATGTAAAAGTTTGAAGTATGAAATTTTAGGATGACACCCCGTACGAATCTGGATTATTTTAATACCTTCCTAAATATTTAAAAAGTTTTATTGCAAAAAATAATTGTATTTTGCATTTCTGAAAAATGTTATTTTTGCCCATAAGGGTTCACGTTAACCGTGATATCTCTAAAAATACAAGTAATTGAAATATTTATATCAATAGTTCTTTGTATTATAATGAATGCTTTTGTGCTAGAAGCAAAGGGTAAGGGTTTCTAGTGTAATTTTATTTGAAAAAGAGTTTTTTAAAAAATAAGTTCTGGGATTTTTCGTTTCGAACACCTGTATTTCATAATTTTATTGTAAAACTTGAGTTTTTTTTTAGTATACATCATAGTTAAACATTACAGAATGGTATTCTTGAAAAATTTTATTAGTTTTTGTTATATATTTTCTTAGAGTTGTTAGCAAAAGAGCAAGTTTTGTAAGCTATTTGTTCAGATTTCTCAATATTTTGAATAATAATTTTTCAAAATTTCTTTTTGTTATATTTTTATGGTTTTGCAACATACTTACATAAAACAAGATATCAATCATTGGCATGGCCAAGTAGTTTTAGCGCGTTTTTCACATGCTGTATTTTACAATAATACAACTAATGAACTTTTTACTAACAGAAAGCAGTGTATTGTACCACTACTCTAAATGTACTACTATTGAGCTGAAAAGAAATAATGACACAAATCTGTATCAGCACTATAAAAAAGCAAAACTAGCGAAATTCAGGAAAATGTGTAGGAAAATTCGGGAAAACTATGGGAAAATTTAAATATAATTCGGCTCATCTAGGGCACAGATGCGACCAAATGCCGAAAACCTGAGGTCAATTGGTTGCTTATTGGCTGAGAAAAAGGTAGACAAAATATGGAACGAAGACGAAATTTGCGTCTTAATACTGCTTTGGTTCCACTACGTAAAAAACGCGCTAAAAATAATAGTTAAATAGTTATTTAAGTCATACTTCAGAATAGTGTCTCCAAACCCAGTCGGATACCTTAATAACTAAGATGCAATAATTGATAATATTTTGTTTTAAATTGTGTGCATGCTTTTAGGGAAAAAATCTGTTATTAAGTAATTAAAATAAATGTCTTAAAAGCAAATACTGTAAATAAGCCACATTAACATTTGTATTATATTGAATTTCATAATGGAACATTAAGAAAGGAATGGATGAAATTAAGCTCTATAGAATAAAACAACTTACCAGTGTGTCCACCTCACAGAATTTTTCCTCACCTATGAGTCAAAAGGTTGTTCCTATCTTTGTTTTTCCTGAAGAAAGAAAGTAAATAATTTATAATTTTTTTCTTTTTTATACATATAATTTAACTAAAAATAAATCCTTCATTTTTAACTAATCAAAAACTAATTTAAAAATTTATTATTTTAATATTTCAATTCTTTTTATTCTACAACCCTTTATAGTAACAAGCTGAAAAACACTTTGTAAAACATTTTAATTTAATTTTCAATGCTTACATGAAAAAAGAATTCAAATACTACCCCAATGAAGTGTTTAAAATAATTTAATATTATATTATTCAAAATACACCTATTTATAAATGTTATATTACACAAAATATTAAAAGTATTTTTTGGATTAGGCACGGAAGATTTAAAAAAAAAACATGCGATATAATGAAATTTTATTAATTTAGGAAATAAAAGCGCTTATTCTGAATATTATAAATTAAGATTAAAAGCGATATATAAACATTATTCATATTTATATAAAGAAAAATATTTAAGCATTGCTAATCGTATTCCCCTCTTTATTATATATTCTAAATTATTTCGAATATCGCATTACTTGAAGCAAGATAACGTATAATAACATCAAAGTACGTTGAGACATAATGAAAACACAAAATCGAAGCATAAAAAAGAAAAAAAAGTATTTTTTTTCAATACAGAAGCCGTGTGAGTTCACTTTAATTCAAACTAAATCTCTTAGAATATTTCATAATATCGTATGATTAAATCGATGAAAGTCAATTGTTCAGATTTGATAAATGAAGCAATATGGCGTCACTTCATTACAAAACCGTTGAGAAATAAATTTGCAATTAATGTACTATTTTTATTACGTGGGTAAATAAAAAGAATTAATTACGTTGCGATGCCTTAAGAAATTCAGTTAAAGAAAATCAGTTTCGAAATAGTTGAAATAAAAAAACCTTATATATATGTTAAATGGGTTCTTTTTTATATCGAAAATGTTTGCCTACTAGCAGTTACCCTTTTCTTTAAGAAATATTCATTTGTAATTAATTCAAAATTTTTGCAAACATTCCAAATTAGTTCTTTAATATGAAAATCACATTCCTTATTGAAATATTTTAAGTCAATTATAGTTTTAGAATGCAAATTTAGACGATTCACTCATTTCCAATCTATTATTCAATTTCTACTTTTTTAAATAAGCAGAAATTTAATGGAAAGAAAATACACGAAAGATGTTTTTCACCGATTATGATTAAAGTTTTTTATACATATATAAAGTTCAGTTTTAAGAGCACTTATGAAGGATTAGGCGCATTGTGGAAATGTAATCTTTAATTAAGGAAAAGCTTTAAAAACAATTTTTCCCTTTCGATTATTTTCCATTGCACATCACCGATTTTTCTTTAAAATATACATTGAAGATTATGCAAATAATTTAAGAAAATAATTTTTGAGTTAGCTTGATAGGGATTATGTGAAGTTTAATATTAAATCACACACGATTATTTTTGCTGATTTATTTTATTTTTCTTTCGGTAGTCTGTATTTGTATTCCCCATTATCACACAAATATAAAATTATTTAAATTCCAACTTGTGTGTGAAAATTGATTTTTTAACGGATTTTTGGCGAAGATTAGAGCACGCATCTGGTAATTTTGATTTTCTTAAAATAAATGATACATTAATTGTGTTTTTCAACAGCTTTTGAGTCCATATTGACTGATAATTTTATCTTGTTTCATGAGTTTGTTTGTTAAAAACTGCATGCATAATTAGAATTAAAGCATTTTATTTTGAACAAATCCGATTTGGAAAAAAACGCCATAAATCCATAGATTTCAATAAATAATATGCTCATTTACATCAATTGATATTGGTAGCAAAGTCAATGTTATAACCTCAAGACGAATAAAATAATTAAAGAAGATTGAAAAAAAATAATTAATAAGAAATGTAAGATGAACAACATCAACTAGAATTGAGTCAGATAATTTTTTTCAGATTTAGAATTTTATTAGAATAATATTGTCATAGATAAGTAACATAAGTTAAAACAATCAGATGATTTGATAAAAAAAATTTATTTACAAAACCAAAAAAAAATTAAGAAAATCAAAAATCTGCAAACACAATACGAACAAGTAACTGTGTTTTAATGGTTTATATTTAAATTTTTACAAAAACGTAGGAAAATAAACTGTAAATGCCTTACATTTTTTTTAATTTTCATTTAAGTATCTTAATTTATGTGTATGGGAAAAGTTAGTTTCATGTACATAACTTTCACAAATTTATTATAATAAATATGTAAGTTATGTGTAAGTAAGTTGCCTTTATGTAGCACATAAATATATATTACATAAATATATATAACATAAATATATATTACATATATTACATAAATATATATTACATTTGTTTATTTATCTAATAAACAAATATTAATTAATAATTGTTAAAATCCATTTTGTTGACTCATCTGTTCTACAATCATCACTTCCTTTTTTAAAAAAATTTCCTCATTTTTTT
>BMAO01021359.1:0-19881 GCA_019973975.1 Trichonephila clavata
CATATATTCATTCAAAATTAGTTTCAAAATGAAAAACTTTATTTTTTTTTTTTAAATTAACAATTAACCGTTATTTTGTATTATGACGAATATACTCGACATGTGTGAAAATAAATTGCAATTGCCTTTTTAAATTATATTTTTTGAGAAAAACAAAATGTATTCCCAAATTTCAAGATACTTAGAATATTTTAAGGCCAGTTCGGAGTAAAACGTATAAATAAAAAATGTGAAAAAATTTAGATGAGCTTATGCATTACCGTATCCACTGGCTGAAAAAGCAAATAAGTTCTCATAACGAATTCATTTAAATGCAATGATAATAGTTTTATTTACATGGCAGCCTAAAAGGGGCAGCACCCAAGTCGGAAAGATGATTGATAATAAAGTTCCTTCACGTGTGGTCAGCTATGGGATAAATGCGGGAAGCCGATAATGTGCAAAGCCCATTGATAGTAGGTGACCTGAAGTTACTTTCTATCGAGTGGTGTAAATGCCAATTGTTTGATGTTAGAGCCATGTGGTGAAATTAGAGTAATTGCCCAATGATGTGTTGCATAAAGAATAGTTATTTTATTGGGGCAAGAAAGGCGACGATGTGCTTTCTGGTAAAAGGAATGTGATCACCTAACAGTATTTTTCCAGAACTTCCTTACTCTCAAGACTGGTAGAAAATATTTTGACAGTAAAGAAGGAAGTAGATCAGAGTGTGTTTCAGGTCTCTCAGTCCGAGAATTTTTAGGGTCATTAAAATTCATAGATATCCATAAAACTGTACAATTGTAAGAGCCGTTGGTCTCATGAACCCCTACTGAGTTAAATTATTGTATTACTTTTAAAGACCGAGTGTGTGACCAACAGTAAGAGGAGCCCTTAGGGAAGGAACCAAGCGCAATTTTATAAAATAATCCAATCTTTTTTATCCGATATTTTAACAGCAACGCTTATTCTGTGATTGACGAGTATGCTCGTCATCGGGTGATTTCCGTGACACGCACAATCAAACAAGGCACCGCTGTTAAATCGTTAAAAAGTAATTTTTTTTCTAAAATTTTATTTAATTTATATAAATAAAAAACATTAAATTATACTTAATTCAAACATTGCATAATATAAAACAGTACATGGAGTAAGTGTAAAGTAACTACATTTTATTTTATTTTTTTTATAGAATGTTAGTGGTAAGAGTTAACAAAATATAATGTTATATGATTTTGCAGTACAAAATACAGAGAAAATTAATTATTTAATTAAAATGGGCCCACAACTTTATAATTAAAAGAATTAAAATGATTAATAAAGATAAAACTGTCATTCTACACAAATGGAAGGGATTATTAAAAATTTAAAATCCACTTAAACACACGTAATTTAAAATTTAAGTAAATCAGCCATTTTCCACGAAATTAAACAATAAAAATAAATCTTTTATTTGCTAAATCATTATATTTACTGTTATTTCTGCTATCACAAATAAATAATCGCAATGTCATCATGTTGATACTTTCTGACAGGGATATTCTCCACAAAATCACTGAAACGTGCATATGTAAACAAATATCGTTTCAGTTTTACAGAAAGATATTGAAGAGGAGCACTTCTCCAACTGTATAATATTCTTAGAAGATTTCTTAGAGAATACAGAAAGTTACTGAATTTAAAAAAATAATAAAAGGTAATTACTACAGAACCAAAATAATGTCGTTCCAAGAAATGAGAATCATGGAGACAAATTAAATAAAATTAATTTCCAGATTCCGAGATAAAGATATAAACCTCTCATTGCAATCTAAATGTTCAGACTGTTCCTATTTCAGTCATTTCCTTTTCCATATTAAGTATAAAATTCTACAATAGATAAATACTAAGATATCAAATGTATGAAATGTAATCATTTTCTAATCGATAGAACAATAATCATAATTGTAAATATTAAAATATGCATAGATCTAAACAAAGTGATAAATTAATTTATGAAGTATTTTAATCATTTTAATTTTATATATTTAACTCTATGTTTATGCTTCCAAATTTACTGAAGTTGCTATTGCCTCACCTGTTTGTAACAAAAGATAATGATTAGTTGAGTTCGCTTGGCGTATTACCATAGCTATAATAGATACCTAAAATTAAGTTGATTTCATTTTTTATTGATTTTGTACTTATTTGCATGTGAAACTAGTGCTTTTTTTCTTTAGATTCTAATTACACTAATCAAAATCCGCCTAGATGGTAACAAAAGAATATAACATATTCATAAGAGGGAACATATTTTACTCATTTAAATTATTTTACTATTTATAAAGTATCTGAATGCTTTGAAATTATAGAGGCATCATATTTCTTTCTTTAGATAAAAAAAAATATACATGAGTGTTTTTATGCTAAATTTAATGCTTTCGAGAGTCATGGATTAATAGAATTTTCGTGGCTTTAGATTGCGACGATAACTAAATAAATAAATACGTATAAAAATTTAAAAGGTTTAGTGCATTTTTTGAATTTTCCACATTAAATTTATGCGCTAATATTTACTATTAAAAACAAGATTCCAGAGCATTTTATCATACATAACAACAACAACAAGGCTTGATAGCTAAATTATGAATCATAGTTTGATAAAATAAAAAAAGTATATGTCAATTATAGGAAATTTTGAATTTTACTTTTATGAGATTGGTGATCGATATTAAAAACAAATGGAATAATGCACAAAATTTACGAATTTCCTCTAAAATTTACGAATTAGTCATTCTCCAAATTTTTCTAATGACCGAGTAAGTATCAAGAATATTCATAGGTATTCCGTCGACTAATTTCACTAAGACGTAGCCATTTCTAAAAACTTCGTCAAATGTTGTCATAGTCATTATATTACTGTGTTTGAACCTTTGTGACCACTGTTTTCACTACTGCCTGCATATTACGGTATTTGGCGACATATTTTGACTTGATGATATTGGTTTATGGTATATTATGTAAGAGTACTTCTCGTCTCTTACTTTCTGAACCGCTGAGGTCTCTATTTCTCCGCAGTTGAACAACAAGCGCAATAGCCAGGAACATTGTCTGACTACACATGAGAACCATTACCCCCTAAAAAGAGGAAATAAGCATGCTCCAAATATCGTCCTGAAAAGGCAGTTTCTTTTCAAAATAAGTCACTTCTTAAAGGTTGTGCAAAATAACACGATTTTACTATAATCTAATAATATTTCGATTATATCGTTACAGTGCATTTCAAGTACTCAATTTCAATTTCATCTACTTGCAAAAGTTGACATCAATTTATCAGTAAAAAAAAATTAAATGGTGTGCATAATCACATATTATTAAATCAACTATAATTATCGCAGATAAAGTTTAACATAGTGGAAATAAAATACATGCCTATGTAGTTGCATTTGGATTGCAAAAAATATTTTCAGGGATATATTTAAGGAAACCAGACTGTACAAAAATTTCGTATGCATGTTAAGACTAAAGAAACATGCAATTAATCTGTATGTCCGATTTAGTCGACACTCTCTTAAAATAATGTTGCTGCGTGTGATTCTTTTAATATTTTTTTAAATAATCTTTTGAAATAATATTAATAATTTCACACGAACTTTATATGACAAAAACATTCCTCCTTAAAATACATCTTTGTATTTGTTTAAATTGTATACTTATAAAAATTTTAACTAATCAAAACTAGCAATTGTTTTAAGTATCACAACAATGATAATTTCAACACAGTTTTACCTTATGACTTTTAAATATAAAACATTAAAAAGTACTTTGTTTTTACAACAAATACTTATCTCATTATTGCTGTTATAACTCAACAATATTAAAAGAAAAGCTCAAATATATACAGTTCAGAATTAAATATGGTCTAAATCAAATATCACACAGAATGCTAAAGCATAACGTCATTTTTAGCATTATTTATTTCTCAGCTCTAATACGTCATTTTAGTTCATCTTCCACTTTTCAAATTAAAAAAGTACGTAGTATATTATTGTTTCTCAATCACATAGGACTCATTTAATTAATTTAATGCAATTTTAAAAACTTACTGTGCATATACATTTTTATAGAATTATAGGATTGAATTCGTAAATTCCACATTTGTATAAAAGTTCACAAAGAATCACTTTTTTGGGTATTCTTTATCAGTCTTTGATAGTACGTAAACACAATTATGACTATAAATGTAGTTAGGAGTAAAATTAAAGCAGAAAAACACTTTTTTTTAAAGTTTCATATATTAATCAAATTATATGAATTCGAACGTTAACTCACATAAGCATTTTGAAAAGTTTCATTCGGAATATTGAATAAAATATTTCTATAAGATTTATTTCATCCATTTTTACATGGTAGATAAGTTAGTTTCCCATGCCCTCGTGCAAAACCGTATGTGCATGAAAAAGAGATTATAAAATTGTATAATCATTAATAATGTTTAAGTTTTGGCATCATAAATTTTTATTATCCTATGGATAAAGGAGCATTTTGTTCTATTTATTTCGTTATCGGTAACAAGATTTGTATTGATGCGTGTAATTTTTTGTAAATAACCCTCTGTCAGACAAACTGGAATATGTTGAATTCTTTAGATACTAGACAGCGACACGGTGTCATAAATATACATATTTATGGGTTTTTAAACTTTTTTATTACTTATGAAGAAAATTACAAAGATAGGGAGTATTGTTTTGAGGTATCACTGAGTTAAGGAGCCGAAATTTGTAGTGCAGTAGCATAGGTTATAAATGATGGACGTTTTTGAAGCAACATGAAAAGATTCTGAGCAATATTTTATTATTTTTTTAAACAACATGTGGCCAGCAATCTTTGTAAATACTAATAGTAGATACACAATTTTCCGTTGGTTGCACTTTCTAGTTGTCTTCTTTGGTACTAGTTTGTTAGTTCAGTGTAGACTACAGGCTACAGCAGGGGTCAGCAACCTTTTAGCTGTGGCGTGGCAAACCTATCTACCTATATGGTTCACTGTGCTACACAGTAGAACAATTTTTAAATAATTCGATTCCCATGATAGTGCATGCAGAGTGAGAAAATAGAGGTCAATAATATAGATTTGCATTTTATTATGCATTAAGTTTGCCTCACTTGAGGATATTAACATAAAAACAGACAGCATGAAATATAACTATTTCTTCAAAAAAGTTAAAAAAATTATTCATATGTTATGCATTTTTAAGCATATTTAATAAAATAAGAAACATATACAAAAAATATATAAGTATTTACCTTCATTTTAGTTAAACAAAAAGATAAATAAAAAATTTAATGCGAACCTAGTGCTTGTGCACAGCTCTACTATTTGAATAATTTACAAAATGCACAAAAAGAACAAAATACTCAATAATTTACAAAATTACTGTAAATTTACCTTAAGTACTCAGTCAAAAATTTTCATAATTCCGTAAATATCCATAATTCTAAAGATATTTGTCAAATAAGGCCTATTACATATTTAGAGTAGTGCAGAGTGCCACCAAGAATTGTACCGCGTGCCACATGTGACACGCGTGCCATTGGTTGCCGAGCCCTGGGCTACAGAGTATGATAACGTTAGAAAGTTTATTTAATGAATTTGACAGGTTATCAAACGGTATGTTGTCTACAGTCTACGCTATGTTATAGATTATTAAAATACTTATATGTTGTTTTAACCTTCTTTTTCAAATAATATAGTTATTATGAATCTAACTACGCAAAATTTCTGTATAACGCACACATATACTTTCAAGCTACAATTTTTAGTTATTAGGTATATTCACCGTTTTTTTAGGGGGAAAACTTGAAATGTAGGTGAGCAATGCTCTTATGTTTTGAAGTCAATTGTACGAGGTATTATTTAAGCTGTTTAAAAAAAAAAACATAGATTACTTCTAGCACAACAACACTTTAAGTTCATAACGAATGTAAATGCTTTTAAAGAAACAATATTTCGATTTATAGGAGTTTCATTTGTGTTATGTTCCTCTTCTTTTTTTTTATTTTTAAAGCTCTCATTTTTATATCCGGCCTATAGCGCGCATCCGAAAATTTAAGATTTTATATTTTGTGTTAAGGGCGCATTATACTCGGATTTTATAGAGTTAATTTTTGAATGGTTTAATATTGCAAACTGAAATTTCGAAATTAGCGAAGAATTTTCAGGCGCGTAAACGGAAAAATGTAAACTTCTTTCCAAATTTTTTCATTGCGTTTTAACATGTTTTTATTCTCCTTATTTTAAATAAATATGTAATTCGCGCGCGTCCTAACGTATATATTTTGTATTAGATGAAATAGAACTTAATGAAATTAATTTTTTTCCAGAACAATGATAAATTCACAAAACTAACCACACAAAATTACATAGACAGGGTAAGGATAAGGAACATATCACCAATTGAAGTTAGTACTTTAAATAACACGCGAAATCAAGATAATACAACGATGAAAACAACTAACAGCAATGGAAGAGATAATTCTCAAGATTTACCAGGGTATAACGGAAAACTTTTATCCTATTTGATTCCTCATAGAAAATCTAAATATTCAAAATTACCTCAGCGCAAATTCACTCCGAAAATTCAACAAAATTACAAAAATATGCTGTTCAAAAAACGTTCTTCGAAAAAATTACCTTCATCTAATACAGGTTCACCTCACTTAGAAACAGAAAAAGAAGTCTTAAGGCAGATACGAGATTTATTACAAAACATCAATGAAAAAATACCTAGCAACTTAAATACAATTAAAAAAACTGAAGCGAAACACACACAGTTCAAAACACAATTATTAAATTCAAAAATACCTAAGAGTCAGTTAAAAAATGGAACGTTGCCACAACGATTCTTGCCGTTGAAAAAGAATAACAACTCACAAAATCTAAATAGTAAGATTCAGGAATCACTACTAGAGAGCAAGCCGTCTCTCTTTGATAATGCACTATATGAAATGGGAAATGTATTATCAGTATTGTCTGAAAACAAAATTGATTCATTAAATAAAAGAAATCCACTAAGAAAAAATCACGAACGGAACATTTCAACTAGTGTAACAGAAAGGAATCAAACGGATCTTAATGCTGGAGAAAACGAATTTAGTATTCCGGGACAAAATACAGAAACAAAACGAGCATTGGAAGCTTTAGCTAATGCTTTAATTAACAATGATAATTTCGAAACAGCTATGAACAGTTTATCTTTGAATAAAAAAGAAAGATTTGAGAACTCCTCAATTACCACAGATAATCTTATTAGCAAGATAACTAGATCAAATCCATATGTTTCAGGATTTCTTATTTTCTTATCACTCCTTGCTATTTTACTTATCATCATTGTTGCTATTTATTCTCTGAGTTTTTGGGGAAGAAAATGGAGAAGATGGCGTACCACGAAATTTCAAAAAGATGAATTCCATAATACACAGAATTTTTCAAAACAAGGACGAAGTGAATCAATAAGTAAGTTAGTTTTGAATTAATGTAGAAAAATAACCTGATTAGAGTTACAATTCGTTCGTAATTTTATTACATATCTATACTGATACATTGTCATAAAATATCCGCCCTCTCCACTGGGCAATTCATTACATTGTGTAAGATTATACATTCCTTTTTAAGTTATTGTTATCTAAGTCTTAGCATTAAGACTTCACTTGTATTGAAAAACTTTCTCATAGTATTCACCTCTTAATTTAAAATTTTTAAAAACACTGGACTTCAATGTCTAAAACCTATATATATATATATATATATATATATACATGTTTGTATATATGACTACGCGCCACTCCGACATCTTTCAAACGATCACTGTGAAAATTGGCATGCATATGTATTTTTTATGAATATTATTTTGTGTTATAATCTTGGTTGTAGCTCTCCACCAGGTGGCACTATAACGTATCAACTTCTGCACCATTCAATAAATCGTCTAGTTGCTCACATGGTCGCCAAAAATAATGACAACTTGGCTCTATCGCCAACGTTTCGCTATGTTTCCATTAAATCGCCATTATAATGCGTTACAATTTTAACATAAAATAAACACACAACAGAAAGTATTATTAATGTATTACGCCAGATATAAATTATTTTTATAATGTAGGGAATGGTGCTGCTTGTGAGTATTACAATTTTAACATAAAATGAATACAATAGAAAGAAATATTCACGTATTACACATCCAGATAAAAATTATTTACTCTATTTTAAGCATTCATTACACAAAATTTGTAACAATATGTTACTTTTGTGAGCAGAGATCAACTTAAGAAGGTGTGTTCAAAACTCGTTCCACAAGGCAGTTCTTTCCGTGTTGTATATATATGGCAGATATTTCCATCGAGCCGCAATATAAGGATTAAGAGGTAAAACATTATAAGACCAAGGCAATATTGAACACTTAAAATGTGGAAAATTGATCAAAGTATTAAAACTCATTTTGTGGCTTTTAACAATATATTAATCTCTTCAAATAATTCTTTTTTGGCGTTTTATGCATTTTTTACTGAGTTATAGTGTAGTTTCGGTTCTCTTTAAGCCGTGATCAAGCTCCTGGTTTGTATTCTACTGTCATACAAACAAAGCTACAATTCCTTTTGATAATATGACTTTTTTTTTCTTTTGACAAAGTCTCTCTTATTTTTATTTCAAACAATTAATTTATTATATGAAGAATGGACTTGAAGGGGAGTTTTGACAGAAATCAGTATTATGTGTGTTTATAATTAAAACACAATTTTACCCATAAAATAGTCACTACTCCTCTGTTATTTGTTATTATTAAACGTTACAGTAACAAAAAGAAAAGAAATCTTTTTAATTCGTACCCGCATGACAGTGACAACAAAATTCGTAGATCTGATTGTTTGATTGATGAAATATCATGCTACATTTTTTTAAAAATTGTTTTTAAATAACTGAATTTTTAGTGCAATGGGCTATGAGCGGGCCACTTAGAAAAGTCCGGTGGACCCCATGCCACCCGCTAGTCGTAGGTTGAGTATCGCTGATCCAAATAAATCAAAATTTTCTGCTAGTCCAAACGTATAATAAACTTCGCTTTTCTCAGCAAATGCTAAATACAGCACACAGCAAGACAGCAAATACTGAAAACTTTTAAGATATTCCTTGCTTTGTGTAAAATAGGATGAGATAAGAAAGAAATTTCGTGTCTTATTCAAATTTAATGCAAAATGTTATAATAATGATTCATCTACTCCTGTAAAGCCTAATAATGGACTATATACCCTTTATCTTTCGGAATTTACCGCTTCCAAGAAAAGTCCTTTTCTGTTCCGGACGAAAAGAATAAACCATTTGACAGAAAAATTCAATTGTTTCTAACCCAAATATAGAAAATAAAATTAGGATGTTGAAAAATTCGTTAATTTGAGGTTTTTATTCGTTAAATAGTAATTTTTCCCTTCATTATAATCGGAGAGAAATAAAAATTCGTTAAATCACAAAATTCATTAAATAGGGTTTCGATAAATCGGGGTTGGACTGTACTTCGAAACGGGATTTTTTTTTCTTTTTATAACGCCCCCACCCCGTCTTATAAATCGCTTTTCATAAAAACCGTTTTTTGTGGATCTATGTCCAACAGAAGAAATACGTTTTCAAAATTCTTAATTTTAATAGTTAAAAAAGGGAAATTTTATAATACCTATAACGCTCCTGCAACCACTCTCTGAAGGCGGAATTCACCAAAACTTGTTCTTAATGAATCTCTGGTCATTAAAAGAAGTATTCCCGAAATAGAAGACTAGGTCTAAAATTTTCGCAGGGGAGAGTGAGTCACTTTTCTCGTATATATATTTATAGTTAGCATAAAGTGATCAGTGCTTTGCGTGGTATATGTGCAGATCTATTAAGGGGGGATTCACTATTAATAATTTATATAATACAATAATACTCCTACTATTAGAGTTTTACGTATCTCAGATCATATTTCTGCTTTCCAATTGGAATATAAACAATTTATAACTTTGCAAAATCTCTCTTTTCTAAGGAAAAAAATTTCAGCAAATAAAAATTAAATTTTAAATAAATATTTCAAATTTTAGAAATTTTCGTACGTATTTATTTTAATTTTTAACACTAAAACGTCCGTCGGTGTCGACTGCATACCCGATATGCTTACTTTGCTCTCCTTTCCACATTTTTGCACGGAATTTAAAAAAGAAATTCTCGTGACTTTTAATCATTTTCCATGGTGATTACACAGAAAAGGTTTTGTGGTTCTGGGTTAACTATGAGAGATGTTTCAACTAAATATACGTAGAAAGTCCACTGGTGTCGTTTCGACACCAAGGCAATTTATCATTATAAATAGCTGTCGTTCAGCAAACGATAGTTCACTAAGTAAATACAATTAATGAAACAAATCTCCTGAAGAGATATCGCACTTTTATTTGCTTGAATGCAGTTTTATTTGATTCACTATGGAAACGATTCAATTATACTCAAATCGTTATGTCTAAGTGTTTTGTTACATAACATTTGCTTATATGTTCATAAAAAAAATTGCAGTTTTAGAGACTGCCGATAGAAGTGAAAACTTAGGACTTTTAGTACTAAAATTTGAAATTTCATAATGTTTGAATTAAAATGATCAACATCAATCTGGTTTTCACATCTATTGACACTCCGTGCAACAACTAAACGCATGTTTATATGGTTTCTTATTATTCAAATAGATTACGGGCTGTACTAAAGATCATGACAAAATATAAATACAGTTCAACTGAAATAACAATTAATATACAATTATATTATTTATGGATAGTATTTGTATTTACTTAAATTTCAATGTAATTGATTTTTAACATTGTTTTAATTGTTTGCATCGTCGTCATCATTCATTTCAACAATACTTAGACTTTTTGTACTTTCAATTATTTCATTTTGTTCTAAAAAGATACAATAGACTTATGGTAACTAAAGTAAGAAAGGAAAATGTTCGATTCAAATTTGTTTCAGTATCGCGTAAAAACCGCATCGATCGTCGTTTTATATTTTGTAGTACTGAGTTTTCGATCATTGGATATATTTAAATTGTTTCATTTAGAAATTCAATGAGTGGTAAATTTATATCATCTGCAAAGAAAATATTGAAGTCTCCACTTAAAATCATCGGTACATTATCCTATATATTTTTTGCCAAATCTTTTTCGAGTATTTCAGAACCTTCTTTTCTATAAATCATCAAGTTTTCGAATAAAAATGGCTGTATCTGTCTCAGATTTTCCAGACGAAATATAAACGGCAACCATAAACATGTATTGCCCCTTCTCGGAATCGTAATGAGCAATGCACAGTATATACACATTGAACTTTTCACCAAATCCATTCAACTTCACTTATAAGATATACACAGCACTATACGTCAGCTGTATAGCTACAGATATACACTGCTATAAGCATGTGGGTGACGCGAACGCACGAGATTTCCCCCATCCAAAAAGTGTCTAAGGTGAACAGCACACTGCGCGTGCGCCAGTCAGAGCATGTCGGTGATGCGAACCCATAAGATTTTCCCCTACCAAAAAGTGCCCAACGCCGCTAAAGAAGTTTTCACTTCAAAAATCGAACCTTGTGCAGAGCAAACACTCGGAAACGATGGCTCGTAGAAAAGGTTTAAGCCCTGATGAAATTGGTAATTTGTTGCGAGAGCTTTCTGAAAATGAATCGTATGGTGATGAGATGCCTAGTTATAATTTAGATTCCGATGAAGTCGTAAGATTCAGTGAAAATGACTGCGAAGAATCTGACGAAAGTGCAGATGCAATTGATAATATTCCAGTAAATCCTGATATATATGTCAATAGGAACGGCACAAAATCGATACCGCATAATAGTAATAATCCTTGCAGTTTTGCAACTAAGCAGAGTCCCAACAAAATAAGCAAAACATAATGCCAAAGTCTGTTTTTTTTACTATATAAAGGGTCACAGTATATAATAATTATATGAAATAGTGCTAACATGCTTTAAAACTAAACCCTACTGAATAGTAATCCTGCAATTATTCAGTTATTACAGTTATTTTATATATTTCATATCATGGTGTTTTTAAACGCCACCGTTAGTTGAAATCCCGAACGTTCTAGAGTTAAATAGATTATATATATATTGATTGCTGAAGTCTAAAGGAAAATACTTTAACTTAAAATTTGAAAGTAATGTGAAGTTTCCTTTGAAAAATTCATTACACCCACGTTTGGTTATATCTTTCGTTTTTAAAGCTGTTTTAGAAAAGAAAAAAAAATCTAGAATTTATCTGTACGGTCAAAGATGAAATATGTATACATTTATTAGAAGTTATTTAATTGCTTACAATTTACTCAATTTTTATAGCAACATCAGGTGCCAAAGCATCTAGTAATACTCTAAATTCCACTGTATGCAGTTATGAAGATATAAAGAATATCATACAATCAGCTGCATTTGGGGATGACTTTGTTGCAAAAAAGGAAACCATTGCAGAACTCTCTAAAAAAGTAGCGTCGGAAGATTACGTGTCTATAGAAGGATTTCAAAATTGGAATAAGAACCGAAAATTCTCAAATGAAAAGCCTAAATACTCACAACCAATGGAAAATAAGAGAACGTCAAAACGAAAAGGTAGCAGTTTCGATTTCGAACCAAGGAAAAGTAGAAATAAAGTAAGTGAGCAAACTCCCGAACCCATTATTTCATCAAATAAACAAAATAGCAGCGGTGCGGAATCGTTGGAAGAAAAACTGACAAAAGCTACGTACAGTTTAGGATGAGACATATATTGGCAGTGATAACAATTTCTTCGAGTGAACAAATGAAGAAAAGGATATTTTTTTAATGTAAAAATCATTTATGTGTATTATATTCTTACTTCTTCTATAGCAATGTGTATGAGGCTATCTCATTAGTATATTTCATAAGAGAAAACCGTAATTTTGTATTGACCATTCCTAAACGCAGTTAGTGCTGAGTAAAGTAAGTGACTGATATTGTTACTATAAACTGAAACTTATACATTATTTTCATATTTCTGGATATACTTATAATATCGTATACAATCATATATACTATTTCTAGGAAATGTAATATATAAGTATTTATTGTATGATATATTTATATAAATAAATTTTTTTTCATAATTAAAACATAAATTGTGTATTATTTTATCATATCCCTATTACAGCCCAACTTAGATATGCATGGCATATTAGTTGCTGCTTCACTTTATAATTTCTTCCAGCACACATTTCTTCTTTAAAAACATGTTGAAACAAAGTAAAAAACAGTCAAAAATTTTGAATTCATTACTGAAATATATCTTCATAAAAGTAACTTTTTATCAACTTTTCTGTATAATGAATTACTTAATGATATTTAAAGGGAGGGGAGGGGGAGAATTGTCCATAAAGTTATAAATTTACAAAATAAATTTTGATGTATATTTTTTTCCAACTAGTTTGTTCTGTTTTTCTTGGATCAGCCCATTAAAAATAATTTGAATATTTTTAAATTATATGGTCTTCATTACTCTCTAAACAATAAAGCTGATCGATAGCCTCGAAAGATAATCTCTAATTTAAAGAGAAAAAGTTCATGATTAAAACAAAACGAGTTAAAAGAAGATTTTTAAGAAGAATTGCAAGAATTTAAAGCAAGTAAAATATTATTCACCAATCACATTTACAGCTCTCACAACTTAAAAAAATCCGAAAAATACTTTAAATGTCTTATGAGAAGTATTGCGAAGAGAAGTTTCAGCCATTATATTCATAAAATATTTGCAATAAAATTTTAAAATTGATTTTGCAAACTTCTCTACTGAATTTCTATATACAATGACGGAATTCATTTTACTTGTTCCGTTTACATATGGCAACCCTCTACGTTTATGTTTCGTTGTAAGGTTACGATATTGGAAACTGCAGCAAATAATTTTGGCTAAGTCTTGTGAAAAATTAAAAATTGTTTGATCCCAAAACTCGCCGAAAAAGCCAAATTACGAAAAAAAAAATAGTGAAAGATAAATGAGATAACGTAACAGCTGTTTTATGAATTTACATTAATATTATTATTATTATTTCTTGAATTTTTGATTACATTTAAAATACTGCAATACATTATTCGACTAATTAGAAAAACCCTAACATTTTCCCGGATTTTGTTTTACCCCGAATCGAATTACAAGTTAAGTTTATTATTTCTCTATTATATTTCTGAAAATTAAGTTTTTGTTGATAAACGTGGATATTAAAGTGATGAGGGTAAAATTTATTGCTGAAAATATTTTTTAAAGGCTAATAGACTTCTATTTGTAGATAGCAAACTATACTTGTGATCAAAATTAGCATTGTAATCAGAGTAATCACATTTAACTGGACCATTAGTTAAAAGAAGAAATCCGAGGCTCCAAAGTTCATTTAACCGTCGCAGGTTCGTTCTCTAGCCCCGGTTCATCTTTAGAAATTTTGACCGAGTTCAAATTTGGGTTACATTTAACCACGATTACGCAGTAAGCACATTCAGGGTATCTATCCTTACCAATGATGGTGTGAGAATTCGCAAATGAATAACCGTGATATCAAGTTTCAACCGAGTACTTGGTTTTACTTAATCTCGGTTATTTGGCTTGAACTGGTTTGCCGGTACGCTGTACGAGCACTGATGTTTTCTTCTTTCTATCTTTGAGTTGAAAATATTTTTAATTCTTATAGTGAGATTATTAGTGCTAGTATTTTTAAGGGAAGCAGTTTGCCTATGGTACTGAAATACTTCTTCGTTGTTTTCCTTGTGGTGAAGGCGGTTTTTTTTTCTTTGAAAGCAGGAATTTAGATTCTTGAAAATATTCGATATAAAGAACAGGGGTTGGCAAGAGCAATGTACATTTTGTTGCTCAAGAAGAATTGGAAATGGAAAGATAGTCCAAAAAAGCCGATGTCATCTCTGTCCCATTGCAATGTAAAACTTAGTATTACATCATGCTTCAAATTCTGTTTGCATATATATATATGCACACATCAACACCCGTTTGAAAAAAGAGGTACATATATGATTTTTTTTGTTAGTATGAGAGAAACTCCCTTAAGATATATGAAACATTCTTCGTAATATGTAGAGTGTACTTATAAAAGCAAACATATAGAGTTTTTTTTGTTACATAATTATAAAACATAAAATAGTGTGAAAATTAAAAATAAAATTCTTTCATTTTCGAATTCTGTTTAGTATATTTAGTTACATCCAATAAAAAATGTGTCTTTGTTTGTAATATTTTGAGGGGGAAAATGACTGATTAAGGAACTAACTCCGGATTTCATAGTCCGGTCCATCTAAAGGTGATTACGTGCAATATGCAATAACGGTAAATATGGTAGCTAAGCTAATTTATTTCTAAAGCTACCAAAATATTCCAATTCTAGGCTTATTTCTACCATCATCAGCGACTTTAATCGATAGAAATGTAATACGAGTATCTCCTACAGAAGATAGAGTAGGAGTAATTCTTTTACTAAATTTAGTTCCGAAGAAACATTAAGAATAAGATAACTTTAAAAGGTATATATACGTTCCATTTATTAAAACTTAAAATATAGAGAAAAATTTGGTTTCTTAATATTTAATAGCATTCATATAAATCACATGATCACGTTTAAGGAATAGAATACAACAGAGACATGTAATATTGTTTTGACATATGAAACTGCCCCTCTGGGAAGAACAGTTACAGATGACTTAATATGTTAGTTAATGATTCAATTTATCCCTCCTAGATTGAATGCGTTTACTTAATTTATTCAGTTCGCATATTCAACTGATGACTAATATGAGGATTCCGTGCAGTATGAATATCTTTAAACAGAGATCTTAATCTAAAGGATAAATCAGGGATTCTCAATGGGGCTTAGCAGGATCCTTTAGGGTATATGAAAGTTTGAAAATTGAACTATGGAACTCCAAGGATCTATTGTGAATCGATATTATTTTTTTACTTTAAAAGTTGATTTAGTTCTTGAGTGAGTGAGTGATTTTGGGGTTTATTGGCGCAAGAGCCGATTTCGGCTATAATGCGCCAAACATTTGTTTTAATATCTGTGGTCTAGACGGGAAGAGAAAGAAAGAATGAATTGAATGACAAGAAAGAGGGTCGAAAATAGAGAAGGATCACTAGGGTACCCCGGGTTCGTGAAACCCATGTTTACCAAAGACAGTAAACCCCTTGGGAGAAGGAAAAGATCACTAGGGTACCTCGGGATTGTGACACCCGTACTCACCTAAAGAAGGTGAGCCAACTGAGGGTTTTAGTTCTTGAGGATTGCAATTATTAGATAGTATCAGTTTTAATATGCATAGATATAATGTACCGTAAAATCTGGCGCATAACGCGCACCACCCTTTTTTGCGAAAAACACGAAAGTACGTATGCAATACTCGCATGCTTTGAAGTCATTTATTCAAGGGATAATTGACGGGTTTTGAAAAAAATATTAAACTTCTAGAAATACAACCATTTATCTTCATAAGAAATAACATTTCTTTTAAATAAACGGTATTTCGATATGTGTAGAAGCCTTAATTTTTTATATGCTCCTTTTTTTACGTTTTTCAAGCTCTCGTTTTTACACCCGACGTTTAACGCGCACCTGTACATTTCCATCTTTTTTTTTTTTTAAATTCCTTGTTATTTGCCGGATTTTACGGTACATAGATCTTTATAGAAAGATGTGATTCAATCATTTAAAGGAGTATTGTCATTGCTTAAAAAATAAAACATAAATCAAACAAATCTCTTTTTTTGCAAAATTTTTCTTCATATTATTAATAAATGTGTTATTAATAAGGCACTTCTGTTCAAGTATTATTAACAGTATGTTATATATTGTATATTAAAAAGAGAAAAATTAGAAAATGTGTGGGTGTGAAAAAATTGTTCCTTAATTGTTCCCTGATTCAAACTAAAAAGGGGTTACATCGTATATTTATTAATCATTCAACCATTCATTCCATTTTCAAATGGACTTTCTTAAATAAATATATGATTAAATGATACTAAGTACATACATATTTTAAATTATATTTCCATACTAAATCCGGTCCATAATTTAAATTATATTTCCTTCAAATTCTAAAATTAGATTAATTTCCACATGAAACTACCTGTTATTTTTGAATTTGGCATATATTTCTATGAAATCTGAAAATTTAAATGAGAAAGACTTGTTTGTCACTTTTATAAAGTAATTTATTTAATTATAAAAAAACTACTTTTAAGCTGTAGAAGAGTATTACATGTATAAGAACTGCTAAAAATGGGGAGACATCATAGTGATGATAACCATACGGAAAAAAATAGTGCTACTCAAATACAACCTCTGACAACAAAGTTTGGTGAATGAAGTCAGAACGGCCGACCTGGCAACACTAGTGAAACACAACGCTGCACATGCGTAGGGGCAGGTGTTGACCATCTCCCCCCCCCCTGTTATTAAATTGAGACTCTTTGTGTTACTTTTAAGACTTTCTTTACAAAGTACTTATTTAGTGAGTGGGTTCTTAACTGAGAACAGGAAAATTAACGAACAAAAGATCACTATAAAGTTTTGTTTTAAGCTTAGCAAGACACCAACAGAAACGTATTCATTGCTGGTACGTGTTTATGAAGATCAAGCACTGTCCATGAGTGTTTTGTCTGTTTTCGAAAAGCAGGGAAAATGTTTCTGACAACCCCCGCAGCTGAAAACTGGTGATCTCGGTCAATGACGAAAACATTGAGAAATTGAAGAAATTAATCAATAAGGATCATGAATTAACTGTGCGCATTAAAGGTGATGGAAAGTACCGGTTTATTAATTGGGCACTTGGGGTGGGCGCCCAGGGCCTGGAATCCGGATAAGCTGGACTTATCCAGTTTTTCTGGTTATAAATTTCGATCCTCCAGTGCCACGGGGATCTGCGCTCAGGGCCCGAAATGAGCTTAAATCGGCACTGCTGATGAACTACATATTAACCTTGAATCCATGCGACAAACAGTTACCCAGAATTTAGGGGTGAGTAAAAAGTTTTATCGATATTGACGATATTCCTAACATCCAATGAAACGTAACGAAGCTTTTGAACCTCATCCCAAAAGAAGACTTCTTGTAAAGTTTCCAGAAGATATATAGCAGATCTCAGTGGCACATAGTTATGAGAGGTGACTATTTTGAAGGATAGTAAGGTATTTTTCTTAATATTTTATCTTCGGTAATGTTACAGGACTATTCACTGAACTTTATTGTGAGAGGTTGTTTTTACACTCACAAACTAAGCAGTATATATTGTGGGATGAAATATATCTATTTAAGTATAATTATAAAAAAAAAGATTTTATATGTAAATAGAACCTTAATTAAATAATTTATAAATAAGTATGCTGCGTTCAAAGTGTAAAACTCCTAACATATACCAGTTGAAAAATTCAAAATATTTTACTTGGATACTAGGAAGTTTAGAATCCTTTAATTCGAGGATATTCATTCAACACGTGTAGATTAAATTTTAAAAGGATCAAAATTTTGCTATATTTCTTTCGTAGTTTGAGTGTCGGTACCTTATACCACTAGATATCATATCTCGTTTAATGTATAGCAGGATTTGGGACAACTTGTTTTGGCTCGAAGGCTACATTGTAGGATTGGAGGATACGGATGGGCCGCCATTTTTTAAAAAGATTTAATTCTTTATAAAAAAAATAATAAATATTTTTTGAATAAAGTAGTGGCATTTTAAATATTTTTTTTTGTTGTGCTAATTTTATATTGCCAATAGCTGTATAAGCACATTTAATTTTAGAATTAGTTTAATGAGACAAATGTACCTTACCATACTTTTGTACAATCTTTCTTTTAAATCAGGAATGAGATTACTTGCGAAAATTCTCGTCACAGCCTGTAAGTTTACGTCAGCTAGCTTGCATCTATATTTACTCTTGTTGATCTCCATGCAAGAAAAACTTTGCTTTCAAATACATGTTGAAAAAATATAAATATCAATTATCCCGAAAATTCCTTCACACTTTTAAGTTTTTCAGATGGCAAAGATTTGTAAAAGTCAATGTCATAAAATTAAACATTTTTTTCACACTGTGATTAGATTTCACGTTAACAAATGCAAGCTGTAACTCCTCAGGGGCTGTACCAAAATCAGCAGTAATGAGATTGAGTTTCATTTTTTTTTTTTAAATTCTGAAATAGTGTTAAGTCTTCCTCCAAACTTTGCAGACCTTTTAGTGGATATACTTTCAAGCACATTTTTTTTTCTAATAGTGAAAAATAAAAGATAAACACCTTTAATCACGCACGGGGAAGAAATATCTGTTCAAGCGGATTTCCTGGCCATGTTGGTGGGCCACTAGCTGACCCCCCCCCCCTGCTCTAGAGGCTAGATATCACTTACCAAGAATCAACTATCTTCATAGATTAAAATGTGGCATTGGTAGTAGAGTTGATATGTTGGGGGACTACTACTAAAATTAAAATGTGGATTTGAGTTCTGTTACTAGTAAAAACATATCATATAAAGCAGTTAAAGTAGGTTAAATATGTTGGTTCTCATGGACTCGTATAATACTCCCTAACATTTAACTTAACTCTACATTTTTATCACTTGTACTTTAAAGATTCTTATTTTCCCGTATATTTTATTATTTCCCACTTTTATTAACAATTATGGTGATGTACGTTAAGCGCCACTATACTTCGGTTCATAAACTGCAGCACTACCGAGCGCGGTAAATTTGAACGATAATGACCCCTTCACACACACACACACACAAAAACCAGCAGGTTGCTTGTTTTTCGCCACCTGAATTTTTCACCCCTACTGGACAC